>ML809006.1:0-20011 GCA_009831015.1 Picea engelmannii
TAATAAATAAACTATAAAGTAAAATTAATGATATCTATCCTATAATATTAATATTAAATATCATATTCATTATTAATATGTGATAATGTTTTGTTAAATTTTATTCAATTAATTATTCATATTTATTTTTATTTTTCATTTTTTATGTCCCCCATATTCGTGATATACATCTTTCACCCAACACTTCCATCATATACATTTTGCACCCAACAATTCCATGATACACATTTTGCAGACAACACTTCCTTCATTTGCAATTCGACCCCAGACCACTGGAACTCACAAGCTTCACTATACCCGGTTCACAACTTTCAAAAAAACTACTAAGTAACGAGAAAGATAAAGTACATGGAAAAGAGAAACCAAAAATTAGTTAAGTATAGAAGACAAAAAATAAGGGTTAGTGTATTCACATCTGTAATAGATATGTTTCACCCCTACCTTTATAAGATGATAAATACACATAAAACTATATATATTAAGCTATTGCACCAAAGGAAATGAAATGCACGTATAAAAATATAGTAGAATAAAATAGATGTGACACAGTGAGAGGGTTGGCGGACTTGCGGGTTAGCGGACTCACAGGTTCACATTTATAGTCATGCTTATGTATCACGAGTCCGATCGACTGCAACATGAGATTTAGTAATTTATAAAATATTATAACATTTTGCCAAGATTTACAGTAATTTATATAATGCTATAACACTTTTTACTTAAAAAATATTATAAACAATTATTTAAATTTTATTCAATATTATTTTTAATGTTTTTAAATGTAAATTTGGAATTTTGATTTTGTTTTGATAGAATGTCTAAATGAAACTTTAAAATTTTTGAAACATTAAGAATATACACCATGAAAAATTTCTAAATTTATGAGGCACCAAGATTATACACAGAAACACTAAGTTTATACACCATGAAAAATTTCTAAATTTTTGAGACACCAAGATTATACACCTTGAATTTTTTTCTGAATTTATGAAATATTTTCTGAAACAACACTTAAAAAACTTTTAAAATTTTTGAAATAATTTCTTAAACATCAACACCTAAAACTTTTAAATTTTTGAAACACTAAGATTATACACCATGAAAAATTTCTAAATTTCTGAGGCACGAAGATTATACATTGAAACACTAAGTTTATACACCATGAAAAATTTCTAAATTTCTAAGACACCAAGATTATACACCTTGAAAATATTTGTGATTTTATGAAATAATTTCTGAAACAACACCTAAAAAACTTTTAAATTTTTGAAACACTAAGATTATACACCATGCAAAATTTCTAAATTTCTGAGGCACCAACATTATACACCTTGAAAAAATTATTTCACACCAAGATTATAGAGACCCAACAACTCAAATATGCAATTATATTAATTTAATTTGAGTTGAAGTAAACTTCATTAAAAAATGTGCCCTAATAAAAACCAAGGTAGGGCATTTACAATACTTCTTTAAATACTATTACATACGTGCTTACTTTAAAAAACGAAAGTAAATTAGTCCAGAATATTATAACATTTTACCAAGATTTATAGTAATTTATATAATGCTATAATACTTTTTACTTAAATAATAGTATAAACAATTATTTAAATTTTATTCAATATTATTTTTAATGTTTTTAAATGTAAATTTGGAATTTTGGTTTTGTTTTGATAGAATGTCTAAATGAAAATTTTAAATTTTTGTAACAAATTTATGAGGCACCAAGATTATACAAGGAAACACTACGTTTATACACCATGAAAATTTCTAAATTTCTGAGACACCAAGATTATACACCTTGAAAAAATTTATGAATTTATGAAGTAATTTCTAAAACAACACCTAAAAAACTTTTAAATTTTTTGAAATAATTTCTGAAACATTGAAACTTTAAAATTTTTGAAACACTAAGTTTATACACCATGAAAAATTTCTAAATTTCCAAGGCACCTAAATTATACACGGAAACACTAAGTTTATACACCATGAAAAATTTCTAGATTTCTGAGACACCAATATTATACACCTTAAAAAAATTTCTGAATTTATGAAATAATTTCTGAAACACCTAAAAAACTTTTAAATTTTTGAATCACTAAGATTATACACCATGAAAAATTTCTAAATTTCTAAGGCACCAAGACTATACACCTTGAAAAAATTATTTCACACCAAGAATATACAAACCCAACAACTCAAATATGCAATTACTGTAATTTCACTCAGTAATTTCCTAAATTTCAGTTGAAGTAAACTTGATTAAAAAATGTGCCATGATAAAAACCAAGGTAGGGCATTTACAATACTTCTTTAGATACTATTACATTTATATAACTTGCTTACTTGTAAAAACGGAAGTAAATCTGTCCACCATGCTCCCACACATTCATGCCACACTTTGATGTACATATCATGTCTTAAAAGGCATGATATGCTGTGTTAAAGGCATCAGGGTTGGAGGCATTGGACTTACCAGAAATATACATTCCATTAGTGTCCAATTTTCCTATGAAACTATAGTTTTCATAGTGTATGAAGCAAATAAATCCCAAGTTCTACAGCCGACGACATTTTCACATTTTTGTGGGACGATAATTGTTGCATCTTGTGATACATAACAACAAGTTCAACTGCGGATGCAGGAAACCAACCTTGCAAAGTTAAAGCAAACAAGGGCATATGATCTCAGCCCTGCAAACTGTAAGAACAGGTCTAATTGCCCAAATTCACTACAGACAAGACTGTATCCAAAAATTGGAGGAAAATGTATTGTAACACGCTTGTTAAGTAAACATTTAAGGCTGTGAGGCCTGTTAGGTAAACATTTAAGGCTGTCAGAACCGTCCAAGGGCCTCACGCTGTGTAAACATTTAAGAAAGAATGCGTGTGGCAGACCTCTTTACGTACGTTAAGTACTTAATAATAATAGAAAATAAAAATAATAATAATAACAATAGTACAACAAACATAAAAATATTTATAATTAACAAAACTTAAAATAAATTTAGCTAGCATAAAATGCTAAGACAAACATTCAAATTAATGCTAGCATTAATCCACCTTCGAGCAATGCGCAAGAAAATATATGATTCATAAAGACTGTATATGATCAAAAACTTTGCATATGCTAAAATATAAAACATTGGGAATAACGAAGATGACAATAAGACCTCCAATCTGTTATCCAATCAGGTCATGACATATATGGTATTTTTTATTATATAAAAATCAATGTTTTTAGTTCCCTAATTCCAACAATAGATATTATGCAAATATTTGTGGTCAAAGGACAAACTAATATGAAGTCAACAAATTATCGATCGCTATAGTCCCTCTACGCCTTCGGCAGGGACTAATAAGGAAGGCTCGTAACGATAAGATAAAATGCTATCACTAAGTACAATATCCTAATAATGATTATATTATCTCTGCGAAAGAAAACATATCAGTTATATTAATAGGTAATATAAACTATTGGAGAATTAAATATAATATATGATAGATATTGCATCAAAGTTTACTTGAAAACATAAATTGAAAGTCAATTTTTATAAGTTAAACCTTTTGTAAACGATGGAAAATTTTAAAACAAAATTCTAAATAAAAAATATTAACGAAGACAAAACATTTTTATGCCGATAGGCATCCATATATTGGAATATGGGTTCCACAATTTTGGTTTTTTAACTTAAAAAAATAATACATGTATGGTTGAGATTTAAGGATGCCCAGATGTTGTCCTCAAGAATGTAGGGATCACATTAAACTGTAAAACTAATGTGTAGTGTTTTTTCTTTTTATCGCCCTTTTATTTATCATTTAAAACACCAACGAACATGGCCAGGTGTCCACTTCATCTTTGCCAGTTTCTATGTTACTGGAGTGGGTTTAATGGGAATGCGTTTCAATTTCTTTTAGATCTCTCTCTGGCTATCAAATCATTTTTTTGACGAATAACAAGGGCTACCGCATTTTTTGATCTTTTCTTCATAGGGTTTTTTTACAGTACATATATCAATTTCCATTATTGTTTTTTTTTTCATTGTTAACAATGGAATCGACAAATACATTATAGCGGAAAAGCTCTCAATCTTTCTGTGTAACTCAAATTATTTCCAATATATAATTCATATACATTTTTTTCTGTTATATTTTATTAGTCTTGGAAGAATAATCGACACGTATATGACATCCAAGAAACTCAAGAAACTCTAAGATGACTTTCTGCACAAGTATTGTTTGTATATATATACACATGCTTTGGATTCTAGATTTGTCAAGCATCAAACATATTTATACATGATAATTACTAAATATTGTTATTTTAAATTTTTTAATATTATTTACAGAATACCAATAATATAGTATACCAAACATGAGGAATACTTATTTAGTTTAAGTGGTTATTTTTATATGTTGGCTTCAACGATGTCAAATAATAGGTATTCGATTGATTCAATTCCTAAAAATGTTATATATAAATGTAAGAAAGCATTGGCAATTTTTTTTTTTAAATATTTATAATGTAAAAGAATTAAATTGATAAATAATTTTATGCAAGGGTTTAGGGGAAGCCAATCGATTGGATCCCCCAAACTATTAAATGAATCAACATAAAATTTGTTGCATTACCCAAAATGAATCAATAGAAAAGTTGTTGCATTTCCCAACAATGCATTACCCAAAATGAATCAATAGAAAAATTGTTGCATTTCCGAACATTGTGTTACTATTGACACGAAAGGGTGAAGCCCAAATGCCTATAGCAATGTAGCTGTCAAGTTTTTAGGTATTAGATAAAGACAAACTAATAAACCATGACATGTCTTTGCATTACATGTTTTTAGAGGAAATGAGACGACATTCTTGAAAAAACAATATGCTTCTTTGTAAATCAATACAAGCCAATGCTAATGCCAAGGCCGAATAAAATTCATAAGACAATTATACAATAAGATAATGGAAGATGGATGTAAGAAAGCATTGATGACAAGAGCATTTTGGAGGCAATGCAGGGGAGTTTCAGAACCTTTGAGGTTTGTTTGGATGAAATAAGTATGAGAGCTGTTGAGAGCTAATTAAAATACTGAGAGCTAATGAAATGCTCCCAACTAACCCAAAAAATAATATTCCCTTTGGCCATATTTGGAAGAATAAATTTTAGATGATTCCTAGAGGTAAGTTTTGCAAATACAACCATTTCTATCATTGATTTTAGCAATTGATATTTTCTTCTGTTAAAAAATGTAACAAGTCAAATAAGCAAAAAAATAAATAAAAAACAATTACTAGTGTAGGTAATGTAGCCCAAAATAGTTACAGAGTTTAGAAATACCTCACTGTTGAAGCTGCATCCATTAGCAACTACTATATGGGTAGTTGAGGAGCTACGGTTAAACATTTCATCTTCTACATTAGTTGCCTATGGATTTCTTGATCTGGGTCACTCATCAAAGAAATGATGCAAAGGCTGCTCTTTCGGCTCTTGCATGGCTTCCTGCACTCTCCCACAATCTGTGCTCATAAATGAATGTTGTTGTCGTCGTTGTTGCTACTTGTCATGGGGGTTCATGTGAATACTAACAACTTGGTTTCCCTTAGCCACAATGCCAAGGTTTTGGCTGAGAAGGGTCCTTAGTTGCGGAACCCCAAAAAATATTGCATGTACACATATTTGTAAATTTTTACTCCTCCCATAGATCTTGCAATGATGCTTGCAAAAATGAAAACCAAACTGAAAAAAGAAACAGGTATGAACACTGATTTCCTTTATAGTGCGTTAACATGTTTATGTGCTTCAACCTATTTTTAATAAAACATATAATATATAATATATCCATGAATAGATTTATGTGAGAAAAAAGTACATACAATAGAGTACGAAAGGGCTCCATCATCCATCAAGCTGGTTGGCTGGCTGGCTACTCTGTTCCTTCTACCCTACATATTGAAATATAATTTTAAATGTAAAGTATCCTATGATAGCTTCCATCAAGAGTAATTATCAACTTTAGTCAAAATTCTATTACTCCATTGTTATTTTCACCATTGATTCCCTGGAAAAAATCCTATACAGGCTCAACCAATACACTGGAAATCAAACAACAAGAAGGATGGACTATAGAAACAAGCTGAGGAAAACACCACTAGTAGGCCTAGCTTTCCCATGGAAATGGAGCTCATAATTAAACCTGAGACCTGTGTCTCAACAAAAGAGATCTTCTGGGAATAAAACACAAGACCACTTGTGTTTCAACAAAAGTTTGATGGAAATTGAACCAAGGACCAGTGCTTCAACAAATCTATTGCAATACAATTCAATGCGGTATGCACAACCAGAAAATCCTTTTTAAAGGTCAGATAAGCACTCAATAAACATTAAAGGTACTAGATAACATTAAAGGTCCTCAGTCATAATGTCGAGGTTTTGACCGAGAAGGCTCTGTAGTTATGGACTAGAGATCTACTGCAAGAGGTAATCATTGTTATTGGCTTTCGACTATGGGATATAAGGCACTGTTGCCTTAGACGCCGCCATGAATTGCCATTGATTGGTGATTGTGCTACTGCTGGAAGCCTCAGAAAACAAAACATGTTTATCCATTTCTCCACCTTTCATCTCGTTGACATACTTTAAAAAAAGCCTAGAACTATAAATAAAATTACTTTAGGCTATAGACACGAAGGAAAGAATAGAAGATGCATAAACCAAATGTGTAAATGAAGGAATTAATTTACTGCAGTTGCTACAGTAGGTTCAATAAAAAGAATGCTACAAAAAAGAAATACTACGACATAGCCATTGGAAACGACACAAAGGAATTTTTAGTATAGTTCTCCTTTCTGGTGCATATCTTTTTTTTTTTGTAAGTGAGTGTGAAATCCTGTATTACTGAAATAGGTTATGATACAAAAAAGACAAGGGGAATCCCTTGATTTTCCAAAAAGGAAACCAGATCAAGGATCTCGGAGTTGCACTGTCTGAGATAGTAGGGGGAGGGCTGGGCCGTCACCATGGGAAACTGACCTAGTCCTCTAGAAACCAGTTTGACAGACTAAACCACAACATATACATAAAACATAACAAAAAAATAACAGGGGTAGCCCCTATACTGAAAACCACTTGACCTGGGGTTGGACCTGCGCTAGTCTAGGATGATGGGATGCCTTGCGTCGTCATCCTTTCTTGCCTCGTTCTCCTTCCTCTGCTCCACCCTGCGCATCTTCCTGAAACAAGCTGGTGTTCTACTCTAATCTGTTGGAGTGATTTCCATGTGGTGGACATAGCGTAAGTGAAGATGGAATTGGCCTGCCATTCATTCCATTTTTTCCTTTTGGCTCCTCTGGTCCTCAACTAGTCTTTTTGCACTGGCCTCCAAGTTGCTGAGGTGACTCAAAATTTCCATGAGCATATTCTTGTGGTCCTTGATAGCCTCCCTAGTGGTCTCTTTCTGGTCAGCGTTCATCTTACCCATCAACATTTTTGTTCGCCAGGCCTCCTCCACCGTTTTGTGGTAGAGGGTTGTTTTGGGATGCGTAGCCCCTGGGTCCCTTATCCCGTCTGCTTCTTGAATTAGTTCTGTCTAGGATTTGCCCTTGCATGTGGTGTTCATTTCCCTCTCCCACCTATTGATGATCACTTTTCCCTTTGGATCGACATGTGTGAGAAAGGTACCCTTGGCTTCTCTGGCCGCTTGCTCCATCTTTGTAATCCTCTGGGCGCTTGTCAGAGGTTATTTTCCCTGGGGACCTCTCTTACTATGGGTTTTGTTCATTCTTACCATCTCGGCTTGCTTGTGGTGGTTTTTGTCTTGGGTTCTTCTCCTATTCCTATTCGCCCCTTCCTGGTATGTAAGATGGGATCATCCCAACAATCATGGGTCGCTCGTAAAGGTGTACCTTCTGGTACTTTTTCACTGTTTTGGAGTGTGTGATCTTGGGAGCCCTGCCATCATCTCTACACCAATCCCTTGCCCTACACGTTGTACAACAATAATTACCACTCCCCATATATGTACTTGGGTGAGGTGTACCCATAATCGACCATTGGAAACCCTTTTGTCCTTTGTCCTTTGATGCCTGCTGATTAACTCTTCTGCTTTCCCATGGACAACCCATGTAGTTCTTCCTATTGACAGGACCGTGGTGTCGTACCTCCTCTTGTTGTATGACCTGGATTTGCATTGTAACTTGTGTTTGGGTGGTGGGCTATCGAATTCTGCCTAGATCCTATGTACCCTTCAGTTATTTCTGCACCTCCGTCCTCGATTTGGTCATCCGTACTTCGGCTGGCGTCACAGTCTTTTGCCACTAGTTGGATGCAGTCTGTTCAGAACTGACCATTCAGGATGTTACTCCAGATAGTGTCCAGTTCTGGTCCTTTCTTGTCGACCCCCTCATTAGCGATTCTGTCCACCAATCCATTTGTTAACCTCCATACCTAGTGCAACTCCACTGTGCTCCCTGTCTGCAAGTGCTCCTGAATTTTTTGCAGGGACTGTGCCAAGCACCAGTGGCTTTGAATTTTTCCCACTCTGGTACCATTTTGGAGACTCCTTACTGTGTTAATAACTAGTATGGAGTCTCCATCCAGTATGACGTTTGTAATCCCTTCCTAGTTTAGAATCTTGAGGCCGGTCTCCAAGGAACCGAATTCTGCGGTGTTGTTGGTTGAGTTTCCCAGGCTCCCAGTGTACAACCGGATGATATTACCTTCACTGTCTCTGATTAATCCTCCCATTCCAATCCGTCATGGGTGACCTTTCGACACCTTATCAAATTCATCTTGAGGGAGCCTACAGGTGGTGGTTTCTAGTTGCATGCACCTACTTGGAGTTGCGGTAGCCGTCTTACCTGATTGGGGTTGTGTCCGTCTTTCATGTGGAAGGATTCTAGAATTCAAGAGTTAGGTCTATGAGTTGCACTCTTCTCGTCTAGAAGTTGCGGCTCCATACTGTTTCTTTTGTCACGGAGATTATTTTTTCCTTGATCTTCCCTTCTGGCTAGCTTTGGTTCCTAAATATGCGCTAGTTCCTTTCTTTCCATATTGCCCATATGATCATTCCCAGAATTAGGGTCCAACAGAGGTTCACCTCTTCGTTTTCATTGTAGTTTTCTTTCCAAAGATTGATAGTTGCAGAGATGTTACCTCAGATCCTATTTGACTGTCGAAAGATACCTGCCACCCAGTCCCAGATTTCTGCTGTGTAGGTGCATTCGTCAAGGAGATGGTTCATTGTTTCTTCCTTGGCTTGCCAAAGGTGACATCTGGAAGGACCTATGAATCCTATTTTCCTTAGGTTTTCCCAAGTTAGAATTCGGTTGTGGAGTATTAACCATTGGAATATTTTTATTTTTGGCCACTGAGGGCCGTTCCAAAGCCTATCCCATTGTTCCATCGGGTCTTCTTGGTCCTGGTCTGTGATATAGTGTCAGAATTCTTTTAGATTGAATTCCCCGTCGTCTTTTTGTACCCATCTCAGCTGATCATTTCCTTTTGTGACTGGAATTTTTCATTTCCCCAATTCCTCCTCCACCTCTTTTTCTGCTGTTGCGGTTTGGGCTCTATTCTGTGGGGTGAGAGTGTTCTAGATTCTCCATTTGTTACGATATGTTTCTTGTTTATAGTAATGGTAGACTCTGGTTTTACCTTGCGTGATCAACTCCTATTGGAGTGCCTCCCTGTTTGGTTTCTCCATTCTGGGTTCCTGTTGCCATGCGTCCTCCCAGAATCTGACTGTTTTGCCATTCCTTACTTCCCAAAAGTTGTATGTCTGAATCCAGGCTTTGTTTCAGATGGTTGAGCCTTCCCTGGTGCCTTTGAAGCAGATTATGTCCTGGTTGCTTATGTTCGGGGCATACTTTGCCTTCCACAGGTTTTCCCATGGTGTAGTAGTTTCTTTGACCCAACACCACCAGAGTTTCGCCCCGTAGGCATTATTGGTCACTTGTGGGTCTTGTAGCCCCAGACCTCCTTTGCTTTTTGGTTTACAAACATTCTTTCAAGCCACCAGAGCCCATTTTTTCCTTGTTTCCGCTCCTCACCACAGGAAATCCCTTTGCATGGTTCTTATTTTTAGTAGTATCCCCTTGGGCATTGGGAAAATAGACATCATAAAGGTTGGAATTGCTTGCAAAATGGACTTGGTCAGAATAAGTCTTTCGACTAGGTTGAGGGATCTGTAGGTCCAGTTTTTTACCCGCTCCTGTAATTTTTTGATTATTCCTTCCCAAGTGGACATTTTGTAAGCTTTGTCTGTCAGGGGTATGGCCAAGTACTTAGTTGGATGTGCTTTGCGTTCAAAACCCAGAATGTTGGCTAGATTCCTTTGGATTGCGGGGTTGGTATTGAAGAAGAAGATCATAGATTTGGAATGATTGATCTCTGCACCCGAGGCTTCGCCAAACTCTTCTAGTATTCGTTTGTAGGATTTTGCTTCCTTGACCGTGGGTATGACATGAAGTAATGTGTCATCCATGAACTGTTGGAGAGTGGAAGTAGGGAAGTTTTCGAAAGGTTTGATACTTGTTATTTCACCCGTTGCAGTTGCGCTTTTAATGCTATGACTGAGACATTCCATCATCAGAATGAAAAGGAAGGGGGACAACGAGTCTCCTTGTCTGATGCCTCTCGTGGGCCAGAAAGGTTTGGCAAGGGCTCCATTTATCAGCAGTGAGTAGCTTATTGTGGAAACTAGGCTGACTATCCAACTGATCCAGTGCTGGGTGAAACCAAAGGCTTCCAAGGTCTTGACCATGTAGTGCCAGATAATGTTTTCATACACTTTTGCTAGGTCCAGTTGTATTATCATTCCCCCCCTCTTCCGAAGCTTCAGGGTGTGGATCAGCTCGTGGGCATGGATAATATTGTCCATTATCTATCTTTCTTCCACGAAGCCTGCATGTTCTTATGAGACCATTGTGGGTAGGAGGGGTTTCAATCTATTTTCTATAACTTTGGAGATTATATTATAGACCACATTGCACAGTGCTATAGGTTTGTACCGATCTGGGGTTTTGGCTTCATTTTCTTTGGGGATTAGTGTAATCATTGTAGCATTTAGCACTTTTATAATGGAGGCTAACCTTCTAGAGTATTCCACTACCCTATAAACGTCATGTTTGACAATATCCCAACAAGATTTGAAAAACTCCACTGTGAAGCCATCTGGACCTGGGGCTTTCCCGTTGGGCATTTCCTAGAGTAATTGGTCAATTTCCTCCTCCACAATGGGTTTGTTTAGGTTGCTATTTTTCTCTTTAGTGACCAGGTGAGGGATATGCTAGATTACCCTTTGTATGGCCTCTGTTCTATCCTGGTTGGGTTCCTGGGTTATCCCGTGGAAGTGGTTTACCAGAGTAGTTTCGATCTCCTTATGTGAATCTCCCTCTATTCCGTCCTAGTCCTTAATCTTTAGGATTTTGTTATGGGTTCTTCTGGCCATGGTTGTTCTATGAAAAAACTTGGTGTTTCATTCTCCTTCATTTAACCATCTGATGCAGAACTTTTGTCACCAAAGTGTTTCTTCTTGTTGGCATCGAGCTTCCCATTCCTGGGTCATCTGGATCTCTTCCTTTTTTCGTTCCTTCTTATAGCCCCCTGAAATGCAAAATTCCTGGAGTTTTTTCATTTTTTCCTCTATGTTGTTTTTCTCTTGGTTTATGTTCCCAAAAGTGTCATTGTTCCATTCCTTGAGCCTATATTTGATATACTTTAGTTTCTTATAGAGTTTGAACATCCTTGTCCCTTGCTCTGGTTGCTCCTCCTACCACCATTGTTTGATCTTTTCCTTGAAACTCAGGTGTTCAATCCAGAATTTCTCAAATCGTAAGGGTCTATTCTTTGGTGTGGTTTGGAAGCCTGCTTCTAGTTGCACTGGTGAGTGATCAAATCCCCCCCAGGGGAGGATGTTGCAATCTAAGGTTAGCCCCTACATAATGATTGACTTCGATACTAGGAATCTGTTGAGTCTTGTTGCTACCTGATACTGGCTCATCTGTTTATTGTTCCAGGTGAATTGGCCATTATTAGTTTTGAGGTCTACCATCTCCGATGTGTCAATGAACTTGGATAATTCTTCCACATCCCTATCCAATCTTCTTGTACCTCCTTTTTTCTCCACAAGTGACGTGATGATGTTGAAGTCCCTTGCCAGGATCCATTGAAGGTTTTTGGATCGGGTTTTAAGGTATTCTAAGTCTTGTATCATTCCTCTCTTATCCTCTGACGCCTGGGGCCCATACACATTAGTGCATAGAATCACCTTTGTGTTCCCAATGATTTGCATGCGAACCGTGAGGGTGTGCCTGGTCACTTTAACCGCTATTAGGCTCAGTACTTGTGGGTTCCATAAGGTGAGAATTTCTCCTACCATTTGGTGGCCTCCGATAGCCACCATCTTGTACTTGCGCCATTGTTGTTTACTGATTTCCTCCATTTTGTCTCTTGAATAAAACAGAGATCCGATTGTTCTTGCTTTAGTCTATTCCTAAGGATTCTTTGTTTTCTCGGGATGTTTAGGCCTCTTATATTCCATGTTATAACCTTCATTTAAACATGTGGGGGGGAGTTGGGGAAGAGTTTCTTGATCTTACCAGAGCTTATCAGTAGCACTCCAAGCTCTTGTAGGGCTACGCTATTTTATTTCCTGCCTTTTTTCCTCCGCGTCTTCTTGGGTGATAGTTGTAGTTGTCCCTCACCGACTTTGACTCATAGATGTCCAATCTCCCCGTGTGTGCGTTTTAGTCCTCTGGCTTTGGCTTCCTCCCTTAGGAGAAACAAGTACTGAATGTGGTCAAGTTGCTCTGTTGGTACATTGTCTATTCCCTGTCTTTTCCATTGCTCCAGTATGTTCAGAAGATCTATCCTTTCCCTTTCCACAAGGTCTCTGAGATCAGGATATTCTGTGCCTACTTCGCTTGGGGTCATTTCCGCATCTCCCTCTGCTTCTTGCATGGGGGTGTTTTCATCTCTGATTTATCCATCCATTAGGGTTGGACAACTCCCTTATTCCTTCTTGTTACTTGGCCGATTGATGGGCTCATTTATTTCTTGTTCTTTGATTTCTTGAGATTTTGCTGATTCCTTTTTGTCTTCTGCCCCTTTATTGGTTTTGTCCTGTCCTTTCGTTTTATTTCAGGTCTCCGGGTTATTTCCTGCTGGCGTTCTGATATGCTTCTGGGGTTCAATTTTATAAACCCATCCTCATCCTGCTATGGTTTGGGGTTTTCCGCTTCCTATTTTTTATTAAGAGGGCATTCTATGATCAGGTGTCCATGTTCATGGCATCTTCTGCATCTGAAGGGGATCTGTTCGTAATCTATGTTTTGGATCCATTCCTCATCCCTGAATTCTAGACTTATGGCTTCTGGGAGTGCTCCCGACACATCCATTTCTATATAGATTCTTGTGTAAGAATCTATATAGCTTCTGAGGGTAGCTTCTGAGGTCTTCACATATTTCCCCAACTTGTTTCCTATTACTTCGAAAGTAGAGAGTAACCAGTAGTCTAAAGGTACGGAATAAAATCTCAGTCAAACCGACACCTTTTTGAAGGTCTCTTTTTATAGGGAGAAATTTTCCTTCCATGGTCGCATGTACTATCTTGCTGAGGCATGGAAGTATGGACCTCCCTCAAAGACTCTATCCCTGTCCTCCAGGTTCATGAATACTGCTGTGAAGAAGCCTTTCGAGCCCAGGTGGAGCTCCACTTATCCGTTTGGCTTCCAATGGTATTTAATCCAGTTGTGCAACATTCTTTCTGTGGGCCACAAACCCATGAACTTGCATATTAGCACATACATCTTCATTTGGTCCCTGTAGAGTTGCATTTGCGGATCCTCCAGTATCACCTTGGGTATCATTGTTGTTTTGGGTTTGCACGGGTTGCGCCCTTCTTCCCTGTTGGGCGTCGCTGTGTCTTGCGCCTCACTGTGAGTTTCTCTGGCTTCTTCTCCCATGCACTCACTTTTTCCTTGGTTCCTTTCCTGACCTTTTTCTGGGTCTGATCCCGAGGTGCCCATCACTGGTGCCTTGAAAACTATGCCTCTTGGCCCTTTCCCTTTGTCTACCACTACCTGTTTGTATGAGGGGTTACCCTTACCCCCTCCTTTGGTGCTCATGTTGTCCTCTACTATGACCACGACTGTCAAACCCTAGCTTGTAGTTACTCCGCGACTCCAGATCTCTATAGAAAAATTTATTATTACTACTGCGATTGGTTAACATTTGATCAACATTCCTTTCTGGTGCATATCGACGAGGTATGAATGTTTCTTTTCTAGGCTTGTCTAATTTCATTTATGCATTAACTTCCATTCCAATCAATAGTCATTTGAAATATTATTTCGACTGTTGTGACTAGTTCAAATGCTTCCTTGGCCTATTTTGGTTTTGGGTGGACCTGAAACGACAACTTGTTTCCCTATTCCTCAAGTGAGGCAATTCTCATCGAAAGATTCATGTGAATAGTGTAGTGTTTTAACTTGGTTGCAGTAGCATCAAGAGTGCTTTCAATGGGGTTGCATGGCATATGATATGCAACTACAGGTGAGGTATGCCCATAAATTTTATCGTCAATGCTTATGATGTTTCTTATAAAATATATTATGGACTACAACCAGATCTTCCCATTTCCATGAATAAATTTCATTCAAATTCCCTGGAATATTTGAAGGAGTAACAACTAGGCCAATCCAAAGTTCCGTGAAAGCAATGACAGTCTAGTTCTTGATCTAAATCCTTTTTCATATGGAATTGCCGATGCTTATGCTTATTTAGTTGTTGTATTTGTTTAATACAATTGAACGGTGGCAGTGCATGGCAATGGAAATGGAACGGGAGGTGGAAATAGTAAGAGTGTGACCGACTGCAGTGAGGTGAGGTAGTGAACATGTAAGTCTGTCAAAGCACTTAGACTGCAGTGTGTCTAAGAAGGGGGAAGTGTTTGTACTTGCAATGGAAGAGGCTGTGAAACCATCCACCATCTTTATCTCTTTTGGGTAGGTGTCTTGAACATGTAATACAATGTTGCATGTGGGTGCAGATGGAAATGACCATTAAAGCGTTTGAAATTAGGCGGTGTTGTCTTCTCCAAAGGCAACAACAAATCGATTCCCAAAACTCCACCTCAAAAGAGTTATTTAAGTTCTTACTTAATGCATCATAGTCCTTTACACTTTGCATTTAATAAAAAATGATTTTTTTTTTCAGAACTTCATAGTGCGCCCGACAATAACACTTCAATTCCTTGAACCAATAGTATTGCAAAGAAATATGCCTTTTAAAAATATTTAAAACATAAAATTCCAAAATAAATTAATAACTTAAGATAAAATGCAGATGTTTGAAAGTCAAATGAAACTAATACTAGATCAAACTATGAACTCATTGCTATAGTCCCACGACAGGAACTATAACAATACCAATTTACAAAAGAGAACATTGAAAAATAATATGCATATCTTAGCGACCAAAATGGAACAATTGATGCCACCCAACAATCCCAATACCTATAAACAAGAAAGAAATATATGTTAACATAAATATATAATCTTAACAGATTAATACATATATAACTTTACAATATAGGAAATAAGTTAATGTATGCTCACATTGGAATTTATTCCTCTTTTCTGTGTCCAAATCCTAATACATCTAAGAGTGGTTCTAAAGTTGCCAAGGGGACATGTATGTTTTCCCTATATCATAAATTTGTATATAATTTCATTCGTAATTTGAACAATCAATATATTGTAAAAGAAATACAACATCTTTTATCGTTTAAAGAGTATGTTTTTAGCCATGGGGGTACCTTGAGGTAGTGGTTAAATGTGTGGTTGCACCCAGAGATATTGTATTAAATAATATCATGACCCGTGCACACATAAGTGAATCAAATCCCACCCCCATGTCCTCCAAATTTTTATTCCCTGAGATGTAGGACAGTCGGTGACAATGTGTGTTGTTAAAGTCATGGAAAC
Source organism: Picea engelmannii (assembly GCA_009831015.1). Classification (NCBI taxonomy): domain Eukaryota; kingdom Viridiplantae; phylum Streptophyta; class Pinopsida; order Pinales; family Pinaceae; genus Picea; species Picea engelmannii. The sequence continues at coordinate 15,988 of ML809006.1, forward strand.
CCACGGGGAACAAAAATCTAGCCATGTTAAGGGTTGGTGTGGCTCAGGCCATGTGCGATCCCCGATTGATTTTGACAGCTTAGATGCCCTTGAGTCATGGTTTCTCAGCCAAAAGCTAGTCCCGTAGGTCAAGAACAAACTAGCAACCAAAAAAATGAATATTTTTTTGGAATAAAACCTGATTAGCAGAAACAATGACTTAATCTTGCAATATTGTGTCACCCTCGAAGGCTATGTTCACTCACTTCATCATTATTTTGATAATAATATGAAAAATTGGAATGATTTGGATCCACTTGTTTCTACACGTGTGTTTCATTATTAGTCCAAATAGTATGCAATGAATTTGATTAATTTTACCAATTAAATAAGAACAAGAATGGGACTAACTTACCAATTTATGAAAGCATTATGAAGCCTTGCATAACACAAATCAAAAGGAACACCATTAAGGTTGAATTTTATTAGAGGTACTTGAGTAGTAGGTAGGTAGAGACAAATGTTACCGACATCCTCCCTAGCCACCAACACATTATAAAAGTGGATAAAGAATATATCTGCATACATTGATCATAATAACTGCATGTTATTAATTTGTTATTAATCATCTTAAATTAATAAAGTTGTGATTAGTTATATATAATTATATTTATTCATTTTTCCCACTTCCTTTTCTACTTTCATATGAGGGGTCAATACAAACTGTGTCTATATCATTGTCTGGGGATTGTGTTGATATGTCTGGAGGTCATAGTGGTAACAATCAAATAACATTTTGTTTCACTTAAGTACGTGCTCGACTAATTGCTAATTCCAGGAGTAAAAAAAAAGAATACAATTACTTACATTTAATGTATACAATCCAAAAGTATATATTTTTACGCTAGTTTTTTTTCTATAATATCACTTTTGAGAACATGTCTTCATACAACTTCTATTATTCATTTCTCAACATTACTAAACCATAATAATGATAAATATACATTACTAAGAAGAAATTAGAGTGTTAAAACTACCCTATTTTAAAATTTGAATGGCTTTCTCCTTCTTATTTGTGTCTACTTTGGTGTCAAACAACCTTTGAGATACCAGATACTAGTATAATAAAAAAAATTAGATAAATAATGTAAACAAATTAATGTAATGTAAGAAGCAGTTGATAATGGAAGAGCTTACCTTTATCAAGACAATGGTGGAGAGAGACCACAAGTTAGGGGTGGGAGCCACTCATCATTGATTTGTCTATTTGGCATGTGAGCCATTTCCATCGGTATTTCTGCCTCCTTTACAATACCATATCGCATTCAAACGATTATACATATAGGTCTAGAGGCATGCTATGGGATGCAACCCCTTCGTCCATTAAAATTATTAACACTAATTTAAACATGTTAAAATAATTTAAAAATGAAATATATGGGAGCCGTATCGAGAATCTTTATGATTGAAGTCCTTCCTCTTATACACACTTCTTTCTAAAAGCCATACTTGCAATGAAGCTTCTAGAGAACAAACAAAGTTGAAATTCTTATACATTGTCAAATATAACAAAGGGAATCTTGAACTACAAATATGGAATCTCCCAATAGAACTACCCAACAATGTAATCTCCCCTAAAGAAAAGAAGCATGCCCTGACTAAACATGGTCCTAGTAGGACTTGGAAAAATGGTAATCCCATAACAAATGTTTCACCATTTCCACCCAAAGACAAAAATGGAAAAATCCATCTGAAAGGCTACTCTTTGCCAACAAAGACTCGGTGGGAAGGCCCTAATAAATCACCAACCAAGAAAACACTCTTAGCTTGTAGGACACCTGCAACGACCACACACTATGCAATTTCTTGAACTATCGACTCTCAACATCAAAATACACTCATCTCACATTCAACATTGAACCTAGTTCAATCCACTAATGTAAAATGGAGTACAATTTCCAAGAATTGTATTGAAGCAAAGGGTGCTCGTAACTACAATACCAATTATGCGAAAAAGGGCTCAACATATCAATATTCATTTTAAATAACTCTGTGTGTGGAATGAGGCCAATAATTTCCAAAAGAGTGGGCCAATCAACAAGAGAAAGGGCATATTCGCAAGCTAAAGATCACCAATCCTTCATAGAGTGAGTATTGACATCCCATAGGTCTCTCCAATAAAATATTCTCATCTTATTAAACCATAACAACTAAAAAATAGGAAGATCCACAACACGCGTTTCATGCACCTTCCAAATCCAAATTGGTTTTCTAGCCAAATCCCACCCTACTCAACTACCCGATATCTCCCAACGCACCAAATCGACCACTTTTCTCCATGTGCTTCTAAAAATGAGAGAGCCTATAGTCTAAAAATTATGAGGAGTAGAGATGATTTCACATAGACCAAAAGCTCCCCTGACTCTACCTACATGTTGCACTGAAAGCAGTCTATGCCTCAATAAGACATGCCAAGGAGAGGACCCCTCCAAACATTGAACCACTGATTTAGCTACCAAGATGTTTCCTTGCATCACCACATTGATCAACCCTAGAACTCCCTCACCCTTTGGCATGATACATACATCACAAGGAACCATGGTTAGGCCCTTAGCCCCACCATAATTGACCCATAAATATGACTGCAATAACTACCCCAACCTCTGAATCTAAGCCCTATTATGAAGCCAATGGGACACATAATAGATATGACAATCCTACTAAATCCTTCCCACCATAGTTGAATTGCTAAAAATTGGTAAGTCCTTGTACTTCCAAACAAGAAGCTTATGTTGCAACCACTCTAGGTGACAGATTCCACTTGGCAACTGAAGAAATCCCCACACCAAATGGAATGCTAATATACATCATAATAACTCCAAGACAAACAAAATTCCATGTAGTAGGAATCCAAGTAGGGGGTTCTTTAAGACCATCAACCAAAAATAGGTCTTATGGTCACTAACAATATCCATAAAGGCCACACATAACACATACAAACAATCTCTAGCACCCAAAAATAACCCTTTATAATACAATTTTTTCTTTTCACATCTTTATGTCCTTTTAATTTTTCTAGCTCTCTGTTCAAGTCATTTCTCATAATATTTTTTCTTGCACTGTTATCGCTAGCCTTATGCACATTTGTTTTTAATCCCAGTTTCAACTTTGGTGGCCTTGGAGAATTTATTCTCCAATCCTACACCAAGGCCCTAACGTAGACTACTATTGATTTTCTAAATATAAAATTGAGTTTAGTTGTTTTTAGATTAGTGTTACTTATAGGGGATGTTGATTACTCAAATAAGGAAATATAGTGAAATTGAGACATTGTTTCAGACTCAAGATCACTCGACTGATAACAAAATTGCAAGATACATACACACACGCACTTTTTATTTCGATGAATTAACTTGAACTTGTAACTACACCAAATTAAAGATGCAAAGAAATCTAATTTCCTTTTTGATGCAATGCAACTCTTCCAAATTCCTAAAAATGTTGTAAAAGAATAACAACTAACTTGGAAATGCAATTCCACCAATTAACCCATTTTTTTCGAATGTGAAACTTGTAAACAATAAAACTAAAATGATACCAATTAACTTGACTATACTAGGTCTCAAAGAACGTGAGAATACTCTCATTTTTTAAAGGAAACACTAAACATTAGATCTACAATTTAATAGGCTTGAGAATTTTCAATTCCCATAGGCATGTGCTCAAATTGCCAAAGAGCAACCTACATACTACATGCAAGTTGTAAAAAAACAACTAGCATACACAAGAAAGTGTGTGTTGGTTGTTAAGTGCAACCCACATACTATGCACGACTATCAACATTGTAGACCACGTGCACATACAAAGAAGGGGAGAAAAATTAAATGTGCAAGCATGAAACAACAATTTACTTTATGTGCCTAACTTTACCAAGAGACAAACCACTAAGGTCAATAGAATCTACAAGCTAAACCTATAAGAAATTGAAAATTCCAACCCAGATAGAAGAATTCAAATAATTCTCCCAAGTGGAGTCTCAAATTCC
>ML809006.1:22918-77684 GCA_009831015.1 Picea engelmannii
CCAAAATAAAGGAGGCAACCTTCATTGATAGGATCCAAATTAAAGGAAGTGATAAGAAGAAGCTGCCAAAAACAAGAAGTAGACAGGAAAGGACAAAAAAGAAGAAATGCATGAAAGGGACCGTGGATATGAACAAAGATTAGAAATCAAAGGCACTGATTAGAAGGTTCCTATCACTAATGAGCAGGAGACGTCTTTCCAAAAGAGACTTGCTTTTCATAAAACAAGGAAAGATGAGAGCATTGTTTTTTATTCTAGTTGTTTGAACTCTTCTAAAAATTATGGCGTTGATTATATACCTAGCACTAATAATAAGTATCACTTCATATAAATGGTGATGAAGCATGAAGGAGGTCAAGTTTTAATTGAGGAGGTGTTGGAAGTTGTCCCAACCCTTTTTGAAGCATCGTTATTATAGCAAACTTGTCGCAACATCCGTTAAATGCAACATATTTATAGATTTTGTAACATCGCAATTCCGACATAAAAAAGTCCTAAGTGACCATTGGTATTTTGACTTGGTGAACATACTAAGGTGACCGTTGGAGGGGAAAACCTAGTTTCCAAAACGTCGCAATTGCGACATACATCTTCACAAACGTCGCAATTGCGACATACATCTTCACAAACGTGGCAAGAGCGACGTTCCAGTGGAAAACGTGGCAAGAGAGACGTTCCAGTGGAAAACGTGGCAAGAGCGATGTTAACATGGAAAGACTGACGTTAATGTGGCAAGACCGACGTCAACGTGGCAAGACCGACGTTATCGAGCAACATGATTTTTTTTTTTATAAATTTCCTCTATTTTGCGACAATATGGACAATTTTGTCCATAACGCCGCAAATAAAACGTCAGAATTTGACCCAAATGCAGTAGTGCCATTTAGCCAATCAATAATAATTTTAGAGTCCCCAAGTAGTAAAAGCTCATCGGTGTGGCGACATGCCAGAATGAGAGATGCCCACACTCCCAAAAGTTCTGCCTTCATGTTAGATCCTTGTCCGCAGTTTAGAGTCCAACGGATGCAAGTGTGGGAGTTTAGAGCAATTTTTCCCCCCGCCCCACAAAGAGAGCCACCTTGTTGAGCCGCGCCATCAAACCAGGAAACAACCCTGTCAAGTGGATTTGCAAGTTTGGGTCTGAAGGGTGGTGGATCATTTAAAGTGTTTCCTGTAGTGGCTGCCTCAACAAGTAAGATATATACCACTCTTTGTATCGATGGTGGCGACTCATCAAAAAGCGTTGAGTTTCTGGCCTTCCAGACCTGCCAGCAGAGATGGAATGGAAGCATGGTATGGATTCTGTTGTCACCAATCCAGTTGAAAAAATAGAGGGGCACACTGGAACCTATCCAAGACGTGGTGAGCTTTAGCATCGATGATAAAAAAATCCAAACCGAGCGGGTGAAAGAACACTGTAAGAAGATATGGGTAATAGATTCATTGGAATGTTTGCATAGGATGCAGCGGTTTGGGCCCTCCCAGCCATGGGCTTGTAGCTTCTCCCAAACCAGAAGCTTATTTTCGATCAGAATCCACGTGAAGAGTTTTAGCTTCAAGGGACAGTTGCCCTTCCATATCTTCTGGCGCCAGCTTGCATTGATAGAAGGCCAGAACTTTGAAGCCAAAGCCTGATAAGCATTTTTTGCAGTGAGAAAGCCAGAAAAATCACCTCCCGTCCAGATGAGGGTATTCGGCCTTCCTTGAAGTCGAATGTCTGTTTGCGTTAATAGCTGGATGAAGCCATCCCATTCAATTTTTAACACGGAATCTAGCTGAAGATCTGTGCCTTTGAGCCACAATTCTCCTAACTGTCCCCCACTGGACAAAATGCTGAATTGATGTAGGAAAAATAAGCTTTTACTGTGTAGGTGCGCCAAAAGTGGAGGAGAGAGCATGGCGTTTCTGCCCAATCCCAGAAAGTTGTCTCTGCCTACTTCAATTAAGTAACCATTACCTGGTTTCCACGAAATCCACTGAAGAATGATCGGTAGGGAGTTTGAGAGATGTTTCTAGGTTTGTGAGACTTTTGAAGGACGCTCCGAGGTAGATCTGATCCAGATGTGAACAGGAAGATGTTTGATATACTTTTCTTTGATCACCCTACTCCAAAGGCTAGGTTTCGTTAACAATCTCCAAAAGGTGTTAGCCGAGAGTGCCCGATAAAAGAGAGGCAGATTTTTAAGGCCCCAACCTCCCATCAATTTTGGTTTTGAGATTACCTCCCATCTGCTGAGGTGAAATCCTTTGTTCTTCTTGCTTCCGGTCCAAAGGAAGGTGAAGATAAGTTGACGAAGTTTCTTCAATACAAAAGCAGGGATGTGGGCTAAAGCCATCCAAAAAACCAGGAGGCTTTCCAAGATGGATTTTATAAGAACATATCTACCTCCCATAAAGAGCATTTTGTTGCACCAATTGTGAATTCTACCCTCAAATTTGTCAATAAGCCAGATCCAGTCTTTTTTTGTATAATTGGATGATTTTATAAATAATCCCAGGTAGGTAAACCCCTCTGCTAGCTCGAGAGAATCAATACCGAACAACTCTTTTAATTATGTTTGCAAATTCTCCTGTGCGTTCGAAACCAGGAAGACGGACTTGTGGATATTGGTCTCTAAACCTGAAATAGAGAAAAAGATATTAATGAGAGAGTGAATGATGGTCCATTCATCTATATTGGCAATGGTCATGATCAACACGTCATCTAAAAAAATGATATGCAGGATATGTGTCAGCCCCGATACTTTTATCCCTTTTAGATGCCCATCCGCTTGGCTTTTTTTGAGTAAGATGCTGATTCCTTCCAGGATCATAATGAAAAGAAGTGGTGAGAGAGGGCATCCCTATCGGATCCCTCTCTCACAGTGAAAATATTTGGTATCTTCCCCATTGATCATAATAGCAAGGGTGGCCAAGGATATACAACCCAAAATCCAATTGGTTGTAATTAATTCGAAACCACTCTGTAAAAGAATAAGATGCAGAAAATTCCAGTTAATGCAGTCGAAGGCCTTCTTAAGGTCTACCTTTAGAAGAATGGATTTTAGTTTTTTTTTCTTTATACTATGTATGCATTCATGTGAGACTCCAATGGCATTGAGTATTTGTCTCCCTTTTAGGAAGCTGAGCTGTTCTTCTGAAAGTGCTCGGGAGAGAAAGGGACAAATTCTTCTGGCAATGATCTTTGAGATTATTTTGTAACAAAGATTACAGAGTGATATAGGTCGAAAGTCTTTAAACTGCCTGGGAAGATTTGATTTAGGAATCAAAAAAATAAAGGTATTGTTTAGCTGATATTTTACCACCCCTCTAGTTCTCGCATCCTCCATGACATCCAGAAGATCCTGCCACATAAGATCGAACAAATGGAGATATAGTTCGACCGACCAACCGTCGGGTCCTGGACTCTTTTCTTTTTTGAAACCTTTGATAACTTCTAACAATTCCTCCTTCGAACAAGGAGATTCTAAATATAAAGCCTCCTCGGTTGATACCATTTTTTGGAAGAGGCTTGTTGTTTCTATCCGTGACGCTAGGCTAGGAGCAGAAGCTACCTGGAAAAAAACTTTAAAATGATTGTAGGTCGTTGTTTTGATATCTTTCTGTGAATGGTGAAGATTGTCGTCCTCATCTTCTATATCCCAAAGATTCTTTTTAGATCGGCGAGAGCTGGAAACTCGGTGAAAGAAACAAGTATTTTTATCCCCGCCAGCCAGCCAGAGCATTCTACTTTTCAAGTGCCATCTCTCCTTGTCTTCACGAAGAAATTTATTACGGGCTTCCTCTAGACAGTGAATTTTGAAGTCAAGGTCAACGCGGCTAGTGTCCTGAATCTTTAATCTGAGAAGGTCTTCCAACTCTTGTTCGATTCAGTTTAAGTCAGCCTGTTCCATTTCCTTTTTTTTCTTTTAACCAATGTATGGTTAGTGCTTTTAATTTGGAGAGTTTTATTACCGGATTACCTTGGGCGTCTCCCGGAGCAGTAAGGGTAGTGTCAGCCCATTGCGGATTAAACTTGAAGGGCTGTCCAGCTCCGAAGCAGCCATCACCTATTTGTAAGCAAATTGGTGCATGGTCAGAAAGGAAAGGGATATTTACCCAAGCACGGACGCTGTAGGAAGGAAAGAGTAAATCCTTCACAACTAAAACCTGATCGAGTCTTTTGGCTATGCTTACTGGTCCCAGTCGCCCATTTCTCCAACTGGGCAGAAGCTCCGCTGGCTTCAAATCGACCAAGGAGTTTTTATAAAAAATATGATTAAAAAAGCTCATGAGTGGGTCAATCAACGACTTTTCTCCCCACATTTCCTTTGGACTGGTAGTTAGATTAAGATCACCAGCGAGAATAAGATTCTGAAGATGAATCTATGTTATATATATAGATAGTTTATTTAAATAAAATTAATATATTTATATTTAAAATTCATTTTAGCCCAAAATTCATCATTATTTATATTTTTTTTGATAAATAAAGGAAATATATTTCAATAAGACATTCTAAAAAGATAAACTATGCTATCCTTCAAGTGAAACATATATTTGTTTTTACATTAATCCATATAGAATTTGTGTCTATATCTAAATGAGTAATTACTAGTTTATGTGTTGAAAGATGCAACTTAACATGACTAATTTAAAAAAATTCATTGCAAAGATCTTCTGATTAAAAAAAAATCATAGTTGAAGATCACACTTCCTTATTTTCCCTTTACTTTTCTTTAGCTTGATTTTAGTCCATCAATCTGATTAAAAATTTGATTAAAAAAACTCATAGTTGAAGATCACACTCTCCTATTTTCCCCTTTTCACCCTTCTTTAGCTGGATTTTAGTCCATCAAATTACTAATTGATTGGAAGTTTTTGGAGTTGACCCTTTTCACTCTTCTTTAGCTTGATTTTAGTCCATCAAATTACTAATTGATTGGAAGTTTTTGGAGTTGATATCACTAGTGATCATTTTCCTAATTTAATGAAACCATAAGGATTTGGTACCTTTGTTCATCCAAATAACTTTATTCATGCCTTCCATTCCCCTTCCTAAAATAGTCTTCCTATAATGATACTAGTGGGAGGGGAGTTTCCTCTAGATTTGTGACCATATCAATGTTTTTATACACTCCTATGGAGATGGAATAATAGAATTTGATAGAGCTACATATGTAGGTTGCTTTCAACTATTACTTAGTTTTCATAGTCTAGAAGTTTTGTATGGCTTCGACCTTCTCTCTACGACACAAGTTGTTCAAAAAGGCATGTTCTTAAATTTATGTAAATACATATTCAAGTATAAGTATTAGAAACAAAGTCACTAGTTTCTAGATCCATGGTAATAAACTTTCCGAAAGAATTACTAAAGGAGTATAGATTCTTTTATCCTAGTATTAGAAGGGTCCAGACTATGCAATATAACCCATATTAATGTTGGAAAATAAAATCTTGATTGGACTCAACCCTTGGTATGCACTCATACCATGTTGATCTTTTACCACTCTACTCAACACCCAACAATTAGCTCAAAATAAAATCACTTTATCTACTGAAATCACAAGTGATTAATGAACTAAACATGCATCCAAAGCATAAACACGGAAATCAAATCAAGCACATAAGAACACAAATATTTTCTGGTAAATCCCTGGAAAAACCTGAGAGGGAAAACTAGTCCAATGATGCTTTTATTAAGGTTAAATAAGGGCTCCTGTAACAGGGAAAATGGCCCACTGAGATAATTATACACTACAAACAAACCGGGAAAGAGCTGACCTATTGTACGATAGTTCTGATACACTTTCCCAAAATTATGAGACTTTCCCTTCTGCGACCCGTGAACATCCATGAATTTCCTTTCCGTGACCTGCAGATATCCACGTATGTCTAAACAATGACCCATGGATATGTACGGAAATCTTGTACGACCACTTTTGTATGATGTTTTTCTTTCCTCTGGTCTTTGTCCTTTGAAACCCCAGTTGCTTCTTCTCTCTCTCTCTTGCTTGACCTGTATGACCTCTAGATGAAAGTACTTCTCCACCTATATAGATCTTGAATCACGATCCTTTCTGATCCAACCCTCTCATCAATACTTGGATGAACTCTCTTCACCCAACCAATGAGATATCCTCACTCTAGTGTAAGCAAAATTATTTCTTTGATTCTACACTCCAACTAGCAAAAGTCCTTCTTTGCTATCTCCGATCTTGGCATCTTACCAAACATCCCAATATTGGCATCTCACTAAAGATCCTCAACCTTGGCATCTAACCAAAGGTCCTTTTCTCTTGGAATCTCACCAAGAGTCTCCTGATCTTGGCATGTCACCAAATATCCTCACCTTGGTCTCTCACCGAGGTCCCTTTCTCTTGGCATCTCACCAAAAGTCTTCTGACTATGTCGACTCCCTCAACACAAGTGACTTCCTCTCGACGTGACTTCTCCTTTACTCCAACCTTGATTATATAATCATGAGTTACAATCTATTTATAATATTCAAAGTGATCTACAATTGAGATTACTTCTCACACTCACTTAAGATTTATATTACATTATGCATGCTAAGCAAGTTCTTTAAATAACATAATTCACTAATAAACACAATTTTACTTTAATTAATTCCTTTTAACTGAAGTAAACTAAAGACTAGAATATTTTCGACAACTTCCACATGAAAAAAACATGCCAAAGTGGAAGTATCTGTCTGATGCTACCAAGAACATCAACCCTCCCTCTTAGCGAGGAAGACACTTCTCCCACCTGGAGTTGGCTCTATCTTCGCTACCAAGTCCACTACCATGCCTGCTCTCCAATACACTTGATTGGTTATTCCCTCTGACATAGAAGTTATCCATCCCATGATGGTTTGACCTATATTAAAAGACTCATTGCCTCTAAACATGCTCCTAGAAGTCTCCTTCTCCTAAGCATCATGCATGACCATCTCGTACCATGACTCCTTCTTGACAGACTTGGAAGGCTTCTCCTTCCCACATGAACCTGAAGGTTGACTCCCTCTGAGTTTCTAAACCTTCAGAGCTACGTACTCCTTGTTCTCTGCCACTGACATTGATCCATTATCCAAGATCCCATTGGATCCCTTTACAGGCTCTCATCCTTGGATAATGGTTCTCCTAAGGAATACAAATCAATAAATGGCCAAGCCCTACAAACCTTAAGATCAATCCTTCTTTCTTTTTGATTGTCTGCTATCTCCCTTGGTGCCCATTTGATCCTTTCCTCGAACCCTTCCCTACACACTTGAATGAAATTCCTTCTCCATCCACTCAATGAGATCTTACTCACTCATTCTATGTGTGTCTTCTATCCATTGAGAAATAGCCAACACTTGCAACCAAGAACCTTTGTTGTTGTTGTACGATCCTGTACCTGCAACTCCTTTGTTGCTCAGATTTGTTCTTTCTTCTCACAATGCTATTATGGATGCTCCTTTGGATTCTCTTCTCCTTTAGACTGATTAGATCTCTAGGTGAAATTCCTTCTTCACCCCTTTTTGAGATCTCCTTGAGGAAAATTCCTTCTTTGCTCTGTCTGTGAGTCACTGACTACAATAAATATGTCATCATGTAATCTCTATATTAACTTCCTTATTCAACCATCTAAGATCCCTTTGAGTCACTTTCCTTCATGGATAAATCACTCGAGTAAAAGTCTATATTTTCTCCAAAGTATATGACTCGAGCACATGAGCAAAATTCCTTCTCTGCTCCCATGTTCTTCCTCTCTCCTTCAAAGCGTCGACTCTGATATTTCCCAGAAATCAATCCTTCGATTTCTACCTGTTTTTTTACATATCCGCTAATATCTCCCATGGATATGTGATTAGTCCTTCAAGCACCCACTTCGGCACTCGTGATCTTGTAGATCTGCTCCTGTAACCCTAGATATGAAATCAATCTCTCCCTTGGTCACTCCGATCTCATAGATCTATCGATACCATGTGTCTTTGGTTTCCTCCCAGAACAACCTGGTTCTGATACCATGTTGGAAAATGAAATCCTAAGTGGACTCAACCATTGGTATGCAGTCATATCATGTTGATCTTTTACCACTTTACTCAATACCTGACAATTAGATCAAAATAAAATCACTTGATCTACTAAAATCACATTTGAGTAATCAACTAAATATGCAACAGAAGCATACACAAGGAAACCAAATCAAGCACATAAGAACAACAATATTTTTGGGTAAACCCCTGGAAAAACCTCAGAGGGAAAACCAATGCAATGATGTTTTTATTGAGGTCAAATCAAGGCTTCTGTAACAGGAAAATAGCCCACTGAGAGAATTATACACTGCAGACAAACCTGACAAGAGATGACTTGTTGTACGAAAATTCTGACACACTTTCCCAGAAATCCATGACTTTCCATTCTACTATCCACGAACATCTGTAACTTTCCCTTATGTGACCCAAAAATATCTGCGACTGTCTAAATTGTGACCCGCATATATGTTCGAAAATACCATATGACCACTTCTATACAAGGCTCTGATTTCTTTTGGTCTCTGTCCTTTGAAACCCACCCACGGTTGCTTCTGCTCTCTCTCCTGGTTGACCTATATGACCTCTAGATGAAATTCCTTCTCCACCTATCAAGATCTTGAATCATGATCCTTTGTGATCCAACCCTCTCATCAATACTTGTATGAACTCTCTTCACTTAACCAATAATATATCCTCACTCTAGTGTAAGAAAAATTCCTTCTTTGTTTCTACACTCCAACTATCAAGATTCCTTCTTTGCTATCTTTGATTTTGACATTGCATCTCACTAAAGATCCTCAACCTTGGCATCTCACTAAAGGTCCCTTTCTCTTGGCATCTCACCAAGAGTCTCTTGATCTTGGAATCTCACCAAAGATCATCACCTTGGTCTCTCACCAAGGTCCCTTGCTCTTGGCATCTCACAAAGAGTCTCCTTACTATGTCAACTCCCTCAACACAAGTGACTTCCTCTCGAAGTGACTTCTCCTTTACATCAACCTTGCTTTTATAATCATGATTTACAATCTATTTCTAATCTTCAAAGTGATCTACGGTTGAGATTACTTCTCACACTCACTTAAGATTTAGATTACATGTTTCATGCTAAACATGTATTTTAAATAACTCAATTCACTAATAAATACAAATTTACTTTAATTAATTTCCTTTAACTAAAGTAAACTCAAGACTAGAATATTTTCAACAACTTCCACATGCAAAACACATGCCAATTTGGAAGTACCTGTTCGATGCTACCAAGAAAATAAACAATTAAGACCTCTAAAAAAGATCATATATACAAGTTGAAACTTATAAGGTATCATGGATAAATAAATACGTTCTTTTCCTCCATGAACTAGGGCCTTGTACCAATAACTTTTGTGTTGTCCATCTAAATAAAAAAAATATAAGATGAAGAAATGTTTTGAAATTGGATGGATCATAACGATTAAATATTATAGGAATGGTACCCAAGTCACCTCAATCCAAGTTTAGAGTTTTCAGTAAGGAACATAAACAATTGAACATGCAAAATTTCATGCCATGTGCCAAAAAAAATACTCCTCATCATTGAGTTATTTTGGGTCAAGCTTCAAGACATGAACACAAGATAGTTTATCCACATAAAAAGGATGGGTTATGGGATTTCTTAGCCAACAAAAAGGAATTGGGAAGAACTTAGTTAGGTATGGATTTTGTGATGTTATGAGGTTTTCCCAAATAGAGGAGGGTAAAAATATGGTGTTTTATTATTAACAATCCTTTTGGATATTGAAGCTTTCCAACTATCAGATGAGGAGTTCAAACCTTTTTGTAGAGTGGTTCACATAAAAAAAAACACTACATATAGACTTTCTTCCTTCACAATGTTCTATTCACATAGCATGTGGTCATCCTCTAACCTTTTATTGGTGAATAAAAGTTTTTGTTAATTGATGAAAAACCTCTCTATAAGCTAAATATTCTATTTAATAACAATACTTGTATTTATAATCTCTATTTCTAGGATGAGCATTCACTCGATCAGAATATTACAAAGTAATAAAATTCTCCCTCTAAGTGAAAATATTCTAATGTAGCACATCGACTTATCATTGCCATTACACCACCTGATTATCCAAAATGGAAGATATGCCCATTATTCTTCTTATTAAGAATGATGTTACATTTAATTTATTTTATTGTTAATTAAATTCATCCAATTTATTTATAAAAGCAAAAACTACTTAATAAAAATAAACACTCATTTTTATTTAAAATAATTACTCATATACAAATAAAATTTATATTATTAAATATTACAATTATAATACCTCTATTAAAAATTTCAAACATAAATATCATAAATATATGACGAATGCACCTAACACTAAATATGAATGCCTCTCTTTGAAATATACTTGCTTATCTAGCTTGATGTTATATCTAGTCTACTAGATCTAAGTAGTTACTCAACTTTCATAGTTATAGTTATTATAAGTTTTAGATTATGTAATTATATATATTATAGGATGAACATGAATTCAAAAACAATATGATAAAAAAAATGGGTTGTATCTTGAGAAGGGATTTAAAAATGATAAGTATTTTACTTTATTAGCAAAAGATAAATGTTAAACAAAAAAATTCACATGTGCATATTATTAGTCCCTGTCGAAGGCGTAGAGGGACTATAACAATCGATAATTCGTTGAATAGAGATTAGTTTGTCGTTTGACTAAATTTTTTTGCATACTTTCTATTGTTCGAACTACAGAACTAAAAACATTATTTTTTATATAATAAAAAAACTCATATATGTCATGATCAGATTGGATAATAGATTTGAGGTCTTATTGTTAGCTTCATTATTCCCAATGAATTATATGTTTCCATATCCAAAGTTTTTATCATCTACGGTACATTTTCAATTTGTACTATTAATACTGAAATGTTTAGATATCCAAAGTTTATAGCGATTGACAATTCGTTGACTTTATATTAGTTTTTCGTTTGACTACAAATTTTTGCATAATTTCTATTGTTCGAACTACAGAACTAAAAACATTATTTTTTATTATTTATATAATAAAAAAACCCATATATGTCATGATCTCGTTGGACAATATATTTGAGGTCTTATTGTCAGCTTCACTATTCCCAATGATTTATATGTTGGCATATCCAAAGTTTTTATCATCTACGATGTTTTTGAATTTGTACTATTCATATTGAAATGTTTGGATATCCAAAGTTTTGAGCATGGATAGTCAGTTTTCATATTACTTTTTCGTCTCAGTCAGTTTGTTTAGCATAGTCCCCAGTGTTCGAACTGTTGTTATTATTTTTTATTACTATTATTATGTTTGATTTTTCTCGATTGTTGTGTACTTCGAGAGTCTTTGTCATTATTGCATACGTAAACAGGCCTACCACACTACATTATTTCTTAAATGTTTTCACAGCGTGACGCCCTTCAACGGTTCTGACAGTCTTAAGTGTTTACCTAACAGGCTTCACAACCTTAAATGTTTATTCTACAGATGTGTTGCAATGCAGTTTCGTTCCATTTTTTGATACAATGTTTTCTGCAATGAATTTGGGCAATATTGTTCTTCATCGACATTACTGGTTCATTGGTTGATGCTTGTTTGTTGGTTCGTTCGATGCTTATTGTTGTTGTTTGATTCAACTTTGCAAAGTTGACATCCTACAGTTGCAGTTGGACCTCTTTGTGGTTGTTCATTGGTTTGTTGTACTTCAACTTTGCAAGCAGTTGGACCTGTTGTTACAGTTTGCAAGTTTTGGAGCTGCGCTTCTGTCATCCCTCGTTGAAGGGTAAGTTTTTGTGCCATCATTTTGTTTCTATTCCCTTTTGTTGCTTGCTATTTTCACCTTGCAAGCAATAATTTTCAATAGTAGGAGTATCTGCCTCGAAATTCTGTTGCAGAACATATTTCTGTGTGGCTATTACGACCAAAATATTTTCCTTGTTATTGAACGTCAATGTTCTATACATAACCCTCCTTTGTCGTAGCCGTGGTGACATATAAAAAAGAAAACCATATGTTCTCCTCTTATTTTTTGTTCCTGGAAACCATGCATTTCATGCATTTTTCTAGGTTGTTCCCTTCCAATCACATATGCCAAATTCCATGTCCTGGATATCGTGCCATAGTTGTTTCCAAGATAGCAATGCAAAGGGGTTTAGAAAACGAATTCAGAGTTGTCACAAAGGGGGCAAACATCTGCCAGGGTCTTGTGACAGGGAATGCTTTTATTCTCTAAGTCAAAAACTTCGTCGACCTGTTGCCTTTGTCTCGTCCTTTCTGTATTGCAGAGCATCTTCTTCCTCTGAGAAGCTTGTAGGATGCACGCCATGAATAGGTTAAAAAATGATATACCTTGAATACTCGGTCTTTGTGCTCAACAAATTTATAGTGTTATTTATTTGCATTGTCTCTTCTGTTTGGTTCATTGTTCATTGTTCACTGTATGGTTTTTTTCTTGTCATATGTTGTGGCGACTAGGGGGGATTGAATTTGATAAGAAGAAGGTTGAAGGATACATAGCGGAATTGGTATGCTTGTAGTTTTCTATTTGTCTTTTTTTTTCATTTTTTTTCTTTTTTCTTTTCTCTGTTTTCATATAAACTGAAAATAGCTAAGAAACAACTTGAAAATCACAGTTTAAGAGATGAAACAAGTAATATACGTTGATTCCTATGAAATAGATGCATACTCCATCGTACATGACAACATTGACAAGGTATTGCATAGCAATGAGCTTTTCAGATTGGATGCATTCTCGTATACTCTAGGAGATTGCCTTTTCGATGCATTCCAGGTTCTATTGCATTTCCATTATTCCTCCACCGACCTACGCAATGGATTGATATATTATTTCTTGGGCTGTTTAAAAAATGGCGACGCTGAGGCATTGGAGTAGTATGAATAAGAATTTGCATCTGATTTTCTTTGGTAGTTGCATGGAATACATGATGTCACTACATATTCTTCAAAGATGCGGTTGTCTACATCTGCAATTCTGCCTGCACATGAGAGGTGACTTTGGAGAGATAAATTTTGTATATGGTGGCTATCTAAGTGGCTCAATATATCAATTGGAATATGGTCATTTCCAAGAAAAACAAGATATCTACTATTCAACAAAATGACATCTAGCGATCCATACTCTATCTTGTTCCATGATGCCAATCTTATCAGTGGTCATTATGAACCACTAATGTATAGAAAATTATCCATATGCAATCTTGGAGGACCTCATATTTACTTGTCCCTCATTTTCAAAGACCTTGAATCACAATGGAAATAGATTATGCATCGTATACACTGCCATGGATTGCAGATAGCAACAATTGTTGCATCTAGTTGTGGAGATAGCCCATTCAATGAAATTTTCTATTTGGTAGAAACAAAGTTCGATGTACATTTATTGCAGCTTTACACTTTGCAATCCTTTTGCAATGCAATTATATGAGACAACCAACAGGATTTTAGCTACTTGCATCAACACCTTTCGCCATATCTCCTAGAAAATATGCCAACAATTGGAAGTTGGCAAGATTACCTTGTAAACATGGCACTGCCATATGAAAAAGGAAATGTAGAGGGTGGAAGATTTTGTTTGCAATGAATATATATCATATTCAGAGTAAATATCTAGGTCTAGTCAGCCCTGCCAGATGACACTGTCCATTCTTGGTCTATTGATTCAAAATACGATCGAACAATTGACATCATCTCGTTGAAAATAGATACGACACATATCCATTATCAACCTTTGATGGGAAATACCATTGGTTTAGGGTCCATTTTCCATGCCACCCAAACCGCATTGAATCTACATATGAGTAGCATGCTATTTAATTACAATGAAACTCGCCCTAGTTGCGATGAGGCCATACGAGGCTTAAAAAAAAACGTAGACTAACTTATCACAACTTGAAAAAGGTCATACGTGAAACTCGTCGCAGTTGTGATGAGGCCATACAACGCTTAAACAAAAAATGTAGACTAACTTATCACAACTTAAAAAAGGTCATACGTGAGAGAAAAAAATACATTGGTAGTATAGGAAATACTGTCGGTTCAGCGTCCAGTGTCAATTCCAGCCAAACCACATCGAATCTGCATAAGTGTCACATGTTATTTAATTAGAATGAAACTCATCCCAGTTGCCATGAGGTCATCCTGGCCTTGAACAAGAAATGTAGACTAAGTTATCACAACTTTAAAAAGGTCATATGTGAGAGGAAAAAACTACATTACTACGCTTCCTTCTAGAGAGAAATTGACATATCACAACCTAAAAAAAATTGTTCGTGCACAACACAACAGAAACAGGTATGGTCACATATCCCACAATGGTCATGGCACTGTTCGAGAGGAAAAAATCACATTTCATGGGCTAGAACCAACACCATGCACTACTACCAATGAAAACCAGCAAACACTTTCTATCGATACTTCCCTATGGAAGAAAGATGCAAGACAAACCTATATGAAACAAATCAAAGACACTCCTTCCATTGCATGTACAATTTGCGATCAATTGAATTTCGCAAAAAACACTAATTATTTCACGCCTGATTTGGAAGTAGAATACCTCCGCTTGACACTAAATGATAAAACCTTTTCTAGTGGCAAAATTTGTCTTCCATGCAAACGGTCGCTTGAAAATGGAAAACTGTCACAATTTGCAACACCTGACCAAATAAGATGTAATACACCACTACCATATGTAAGTGCACGCACAAAACTTGAAGAGAGACTTGTGTCTCTGGGAATTACATTTGCACAAATCAGACCTTGGGGCTATAAACGACCCTAAGTGGGCTTAACATGATCAATTATTAGTGTGCATGTCCAACTAGATGTTGTGCAAAAAGCCTTGCCACAATTCATCAGCAATACAATGACAATTGTTGTGGCTCTCAAAAGACGTTTGCAATACAAAAATGCATATCATATAGGTAAAGTGTGTGTGCATGTTGTCATGAAAGCATTAAAAGAATTATGTTCCAGGGCCCTGTACAAAGCACAAAACATTTGTATAAATGAGATCTGGAACAATGTTCTTGGAGAGGGGGGTGAAATCTCTGCATAGACTCTCGAAACTGCTAGTGAATTTGATACAAGAAATGAATCAAAGAATGAAACACCTACTGAGACATTGGTACATGGATTCATTGATTCACAACACATTCGTGACTTGCAAGACAAGATTGTTGAAATTTCACTTGTTGAGGGGAAACATCCACTTGGCATATTCACGGAAAAATTTGTTGAGGAAATGAACTTCCCAACACTGTTCTATGGATATCCACGTCCCAGTGACATTACAGAAAGATTTCGTTACCATAAAATAGTTCGATGGGAGCTACTACGTTCAAGAGGTGACTTCTCATGTCACATAAAAAATTTGTTTTTCAAAACAATGCACATAATAATAGAGCAAGTGTTGTCTTGCATGTGGGTACGAATAAGAAAAGGCCAATTACAAGGAAGAAATTTTTTGGCCAAGGATGTCAAGTACAAAGTAAACCTAGAAAAAATCCTGAAATTTGATATTGGATACATAGATTTCAAAAACATTCGCGTCTCTCCTGACTATTTGCAACAAAACAAGAAAACTATTTTTGCAATGATCTGACAATTGGGACCACCAACATTTTTCATCACATTTACAAGTGCAGAGCATTGTTGGAATCCATTGGTGGCTATGGTATTTGACTTTCATAAGAATAGGAAACGTAAAAAATAAACCGATACACTAGAAAATAATGACATTGACTACGTCCTAAGAAAAGACCCAGTGACATGTACTCACTACTATGGACATAGAATAAATGCTTTGAGACAATTGATGTGCCATGATGAAACGTTTTTCGGAAAAATATTGGACTATTTTTTTGTGATTGAATTCGAGAATAGGGGGAATGAGCATGACCATGCACTGTTGTGGATAGAGGGTGCACCGGTCTATGGCGCTGACAATAATTCATAGATCGAGAAATTTTTGGACAAATACATAACATGCAACATAGATCATTTGGATCCATAACTTGCTAAAGTTCGTAGACATTATCATACAAAATGTTGTAAAAAATGAAAAAACTCACATTGCAAATACAACTTCCCCGTTCCGCCAATGAGAACAACAAGAATCATAGAGCCACTTAGTTTAGAGGACAATGTTGTCGTTGAGAAATATAAATCATTGTTCTCATTTCTAGAACAATGAGACTTTGATGAGTTGATGAGCTTCAATGACTTCTTGACAGATCTAAATCTAACAGAAGATGAGTACATCCAAGACATACAATGTATGCTTAAACAACCAACAGTTTTCCTTAAACGAAAACTTTCCCATATCTGGAACAACAGTTTTCTCCAAGGACATGCCATTTATGTGGAATGCAAACACAGATGCGCAGTACTTCCTCAATGCATATGTTGCGACATCATATTGTACCTCATATATGACAAAGGTTGACAAATCTATGACAAGTGCATTCAGAAGAATACACAAAGAACATGAAAGAAGTCATATTGATGCTATACAAATGATATTTACGCTTGGTAATACATTACTTAATCTTCAACAAATGTCTTCTCAACAAGAAATCCACATTTCCCTTTCCCTACCCCTCAATTGTAGTTCAAGAAAATGTGTCTTCATAAACACATCTCCACTTGAGAAACACACATTTGTGCTTAAACCATTGTCTTTACTAGAACAAGAGCCTGACAATTCAGAGGATGTGTTATGTTGCTCTATTATTGACTATTACCTCCAGTGTCCATCTCCTATTAAGCATATCTGCTTTGCAAAATTCGTATCACATTACAAAAAAAATGGTTCACCCATATCAAAAAGAAAAAAACCCTCTGTGATACGGTTTGTCAAATATAGCAAACATAATGACTATGAAAACTATTGTAGATAAAAACTATTGTTATATGTTCTGTTCGATGAAAACAAAAACACAACTTCCCTACATGGGAAGTTGCGTATGTTGCCTTTGAGACTATAGTGCAAATCAATGAATCTAGATTTACTTACAATGTTAATCCAACATGGGGTGATCTAGAAAGTGTAGTTAATGAACTAGAAAAACCTGACAATCTTGATGAGACATTCACAAACTGAAAACAACCAGAACTCCCTACTATTCCTATGACTTGTAAGAAGATTTGTCTCATCCTCGAGAAAACATCATTGAATCAGACGTCTGTTGAACCGAGAAAAACAAACAATTCCAAAGGACCTTGCGCTTAAAAAATGCTTGAGCATGCACACTCCTGTTCACTTGTTTCTTACATGAGGAGCAGGAATAGGCAATACATTCACAGTGAAAGAACTATTCCAAATGCTTATACGAATCTATAATTCAAACAATTCCTCTAATCCTATGAAACCAAAGGGCCTAGTAATTGAATACATAGGAAAAGTTGCATATAATGTAGGTGGAACAATAGTCCACTTTGCATTTTTGATGCCTTTTAACAAGTCACAGTTTCTTCCACTCAGCAAGGAAATGTTAGATACCTTTTCTAAGCTTTATGACGAACTGCAAATTGTCTTTATATATGAGGCATCTTTGATTGGAAGTCGCTTCTTGTATTCCATTGACAACCGACTAAGAAGCATAAAACATGTGCACACGAAATACTTTAGAAACATTAATGTGATATTATGTGGGGATCTTTACCAGGCACAACCCATCCAATATTCTTTGATATTTGAACAACCTACAATTAACATGCAAACAATGACGCATGACTTCTGGAGAGACACTATTAAATGATTTTAATTGCATACTACAATGCGCCAAACAGATGAAACATTTATTGCAATTCTGAATAGAATGCAGAGAAACAACCAAACACATGATGACTTAACATATATCAATTCGAGGTTCTTGCGACCTACACCAACAGACCCAACCTTCCCTTACCTTTTCTACACAAATAGGGATGTTGCAATGCATAACAGGTACATGGTATTGCTCTTGCATGGCGATGATATCATCATCAATTCAATTGACCTCAAAGAAGACAACCATGGAAATGTGCGACGTCATGAACATACAACCACTTTACCTTTGCAACTTGTCCTGAAATTAGACATGCTGATTGAAATATATGCCTGCAACTATGATTCATAGGACGGCTTGGTCAATGGTGCAGATGGAATAATCAAAGGCTATACCAAAACATAAAAACTTGATGTCCTCTGTATTAAGTTCCATGAACCACATATAGGCCACCAACAAGCAAACAAGTTGGCTTATCTATATAATTCAAACACTGCAAGTGATTGGAAACCTATCTTGCGAATATCAAAACCAGTATTGACATCATCAAAGACAGGTCAACTGAAGATTCGAAAACAGTTTCCAATTAAACTTACATGTGCACGTATAGTCCACAGATCGGAAGGACTAACACTTGATAGTGTTTCATTTCAGCGTGTTGGAATTCGAATACATGGAATTGTATACACAACAATGTCCCGTGTCAGAAGTATAGACTCCTTGTATTTACTAAGTCCTCTTACAAAAGATAACTTCAAAGTCAAAAAAAAATTTGATATTGAAATGCAACGCCTCAGGACTACCGCAAAGTGGCATCTGCAATATGATTACCAATCCATACAAACAAACTCATCTGTATTAGTTCTCTCTCTTAACACGCACAACTTACATGCACACATGGATGATATACTCTATGACTATGACACAATGCAATCCGATATTATGTTCTTACAGGAAACATACATGGCATTATGCATGCAAAACAAACAATTTCCAAAACACAATTGCATATCAAGTTACATTACACATGGGGTGATGATATTGGTGAAAAAACATATAACTATTTTGGAGCATATACATTTCAAAGAAAAGAATGTTGAGATGGTGCTTGCAAAAGTATTTTTCCATGGATCACAAATTGCAATACTGAATCTGTATGATGCTCCCCATGCAACATTCTCCAATATACTAAATGTTCTTTCCACTGCATCAGACCATTTTCATCTGAACGAAACCATTGTCATTGTAGGAGACTTCAATATTGACATGCTACAAAATAATGCCAGAACAAAAGAATTGGAAAACTAAATGTGCAAATACAGTCTCTGCTTTCTTTTGAACAACACAAGCCATGCACAAAACACACTTATTGACCATGTATGGTCGAATGTGCCCATTTCTCAATACAACATCTTTATCTTAGACACATACTGGTCTGATCATGATACAATTGGTATTGCACTTGAATTATGATATATACATCAAACATATTGCAAAATCATATTTCTATGTTTCAAAGCATATATGTCTAGCTTGTTGCGGAAAACCAAATTATCCAACTTCTTAGTTTTCCTTGGTTTGTACACATACTGGTCTGATCACCATACAATTGGTATTGCACTTGAATTATGAAATATACATCAAACATATTGCAAAATCATATTTCTATGCTTCAAATCATATCTGTCTATCTTTTTGTAGAAAATCGAGATATCCAACTTCTTAGTTTTCCCTACTTTGTAATTGATTTTGGGCACAAAAAAATTTTACAATTTTTTTTTATATATACACAAACATGGATGAAAAAAAAAAAAATGGTACATTCTTCTAACACTATTTGTTACTCTATTCCTTTTATTCTATTTTATTTAGTCTATGCACATATTACTTGCTTTTTTCTTTACATGTCAACTTATGTTCATGTCCATTTTGTTTCGTACTTTTTTTCATAGAAACAAATAGGAAAAATGGACACAGAAAATAACTCTTAACCAAAAATGTAGAAGAATCCATGCAAAGGTGCATATTTCTACCTGTGTTCCATATCCAATAGTTTTTCATTTACTCTGTTTATATTTGTTGCACTGGTTTGTAGCTCTGTATTTTTTCTCCTTGGATACTCCATATCTTCCTATACATTAACTTGTCTTCATGTCAATTCTATTTTCTATGCTGCTATCTTGAAATAAATAAATTTGTACTCCATGTTTTTTTTCATGTGTTCCTACGTAGCAACTTGCTTTCATGTCCATTGTATTCTCTGTATTGCTACATTGAAACAAGAACACAGTAATTGGGCACAAGGATGGAGCCTTATGTGCCACATCTGAAAAATCCGGAGTGCAATGTGTCGTAGCAAATACAATGCGTATGCCTAAGACTAAGACATATGGTTACAAAAAACTTTGATCTGCATGCGTTGTCCAAGTTGTCCAATTTAGTTTTAAAAAATTAGTTATTTCATTTGTTTGACAAGTGGAGACAAAAATTTAACTTCAAAAACTATTCACTAATGTAATTTATTCTATTTGTACACAAGCATAGAATGAGGAAGCAATCGGTCGGACTCATGATAAATTATAGCATTATATAAATTACTATAAATCTTGGTAAAATGTTATAATATTCTATAAATTACTAAATCGTATGTTGTGTTCGGTCGGACTCGTGATACATAAGCATGACTATAAATGTGAACCCGTGAGTCTGCCAACCCACGAGTCCGCCAACCCACGCATCGTGTCACATCTATTTTATACTATATTTCTATTTTATTTACTCTATGTACATATTCCTTTCTTTTTTCTTTACATGTCAACTTATGTTCATGTCCATTTTGTTTTGTACTTTTTTTCATAGAAACAAACAGGAAAACTGGACATGACAAAGAACCCTCAACCAGAAATGTAGAAGAATCCATGCAAAGGTGCATATTTCTACATGTGTTCCATATCCAATAGTTTTTCGTTTACTCTGCATGTATTTGTTGCACTAGTTTGCAGCTCTATTTTTTTCTCCTTGGATACTCCATATCTTCATGTACATTAACTTGTCTTCATGTCAATTCTATTTTCTATGCTGCTATCTTGAAATAAATAAATTTGTACTCCATCTTTTTTTTCATGTGTTCCTACGTAGCAACTTGCTTTCATGTCAATTGTATTCTCTATATTGCTAGATTGAAACAAGAACACAGTAATTGGGCACAAGGATGGATCCTTATGTGTGACATATGAAAAAGATGGTGTGCAATGTGCCACAACAAATACAATACATATGCCTGAGACTAAGAGGTATGGTTACAAAAAACTATGATCTGCATACGTTGTCCAATTTGTCCAACTATATGTTTTTCCCTTATTTGATGTGTTTCTATCGCTTGATAATTATCACACTCAGTGTTGTTCTGTGAGGTATACAGTTCTTTCCTCCCTTTCTTTTTCCTCTTCTATACTTATATGTTCTCCCTTTTCTTCTTCCCCTCTATTATCTGTTTTTGGTTCTATACTTAGTCCTGTGTCTATGCTCGCGGGTTCCCAAGATGGCGAAGTGACAGATTCCATGTCCATCTATACCTTTACATCACGAGTCCGACCGACTGTCGTTTGTTTTCATAGTTGGCGAATTTTATGGCCGCGGGTTCCTGCATAGGCACCATCGAACTCTCATGCCCCGTGTTCGTGGTATACATCTTGCACCTGAAACTTCGGTGATCTACAATTCGACCCCGGACTTGAACCCCCAGGCCTCAGTCTACTTACGATGACTCTGTTTGAATGATTGCATATAAACGTGCCAAGTCATATATTTTTTCTATTTCTTTTTGAGATAGATATAAACAACATCTCTTTTATCTTGAACCAGGGTCTATTGAGCTCCATCTATATTCCATGGCTGAAAATATTTTTCCCATAGTTGATGTGTTTCTATAGCTTGATAATTATCAGAAGAAGTGTTCTTGTGTCACAAATACAGTTCTTTGCTCCATTTATTTTTCCTATTCTATACTTACCCATTCTTCCCTTTTCTTCTTTCCATGTATTATCTGTTTCGGGTTCTATGCTTAGTCGCATATTTATGCTCGCGGGTTCCTGGGGTGGCGGATTGAGAAATTCTACATCCGTCTATATCTTCACATCACGTGTCCGACTGAATGCAGTTCATTTCCACACTTATCCAATTTTATGGCCGTGGGTTCCCCCCAATGCATTATCGAACTCCCATGCCCCGTGTTCGGATATACAT
Organism: Picea engelmannii; assembly: GCA_009831015.1. Lineage (NCBI taxonomy): Eukaryota > Viridiplantae > Streptophyta > Pinopsida > Pinales > Pinaceae > Picea > Picea engelmannii. The sequence continues at coordinate 44,989 of ML809006.1, forward strand.
ATTACACTCAAAACTTTGGTTATCTACAATTCGACCCCAGACTCCTCGAACTTCCAAGCCTCACTCTACCTATGATAACTCTGTATGACCGCCCCACCTTTCCATACTTAAGACCAAGTGTTGTTCTGTGATGCATAAAGTTATTTAATCCCTTTGTTTTTATCTTCTACACTTGTCGTTTTTTCCCTTTTCTTCTTCCCATCTATTATCCCTTTCTGCTTCTATACATAGTCACATGTTTATGCTCACGGGTTCCCAGGCTTGCGGGCTCAGAAATTCTATATCCATCTATATCTTCACATCATGATTCCGACCGAATGTTGTCTGTTTTCATACTTAGCCAATTTTATGACCACCAGTTCCCAACTAGGCCCTATGGAACTCTCATGTCCCAAACTCTCATGCCCCATAGCCGATGTATTTCTATCACTTGACAATTATCAGACAAAGTGTTATTATGTCAAGCATAAAGTTCTTCGCTCCCTTTCTTTTTTTCCTCTTCTATACTTAGTCGCATTTCTATGATAGCAGGTTTCCAGGTAGCAGACTCACAAATTGTATATCCATCTATATCTTGACATCACGAGTCCGACCGACCGCTTTCGTTTCCTTAGCCAATTTTATGGCCACGGGTTCCTGGTTAGGCGTTATCAAACTCTCATTCCCCGTGTTCGGAGTATACATCTTGCATCCAAAACTTGGGCGATCTACAATTCCACCATGAACTCCCAGGTTCAAAAAAGTACCAAAGCATCTTTCACTCCCCTCCATCTCTGCCACCTTCGCCCCTTCCCAATGCACATTAGTTATGATTTTACTAGTGATAGCTCACTATAGATGTTCGAAAATATTCGCATTAATAAGTAGAAATATCGAGGACATCTCCCATTAAAATGCATTAATGGGAGAATATTATGGAATCTGATTAGTTTCTTTCTGTCAATCTTGAATTCGCAAAAAAATGTTGGTTATTTTAGTTTTTTTAAGGCGTCATCATAGCAAGAATGCAATATTGTGCTGGCCCACTGTCATCTACAAAGGTGTTGACATGATGCCATATTACAGGTTAGTGCATTTAAAAACCTTTTTCAACAAATTGCATGGATTTTCACGAGGATAATGAGACAAGAAAGTACAGTTGCATCTCTCGGATGATTCTGTATATTTTATATTTTACGGTCAAGGAACAAGCCATCTTCCATTACAGCTGTTGTTCCTAAGATTTCCCTTAAGGCTCAAAAGAGTAATGTTAAGGAATCATAAATATAAAAGGAAAGGTGCTTTTTCTTCCGCTAGTTATATAAGAATTTATCATCAAATGAAAATAATAACAGAACAGGATAGAGGTCGTAATTTGTCATCTGAGTCGATTTATAGAATCAAGTGATATGAGGGAAATTTACAAAACTTTTAAACAAAATGAGGCATTAATGCAAAATGAATCTTACCTTGTTCACAGTAGAAGAAATAAAAGAATTCACCCTTGTAAGGATATGAGATACAGTAGTCCAAGTAGCTCACAGGTCTTATATTTACTTATAGTAAACACAGAGGAAAAATTGTTTGCTTATCAAAAAATTCATAAAATGTGACTACAATAGTAGTAGTACTAAATTGCAATCACTCGCTTATCAAGGAATAACATAAGGGAAACAAGAAATATGGAATACAAGAAGAGAACATAACTCAAACAACACAAAAGTTGGAATCCATGTCTGCACTTGTATTAATTCTCACAAAAGGAGAGTCTTTTCTTATTACATCCGGTAAGAAGCAACCTTTGTTCAGTCTTCAAACTATACATTTATACAAAATGACCTCAACCCTAGGTGGTTGAGATTCTCTTAATTCAAAATCAATAAAAATTACAATATGTGAAATTTGACACGTTTCACTTGCATCTTTTCTGTCTCCTTGCTTGTTGGCAGAGACGTTTCTTCTTCTTGTACTCCAGCTCAGAAAATAGTTGGTCCCTAATCATGACTTGTGTAAAAGGAGTACACACTTTGCATCATTTTTTCCCAGACGTGATGGCTTTTCCTTGCTCAACGCATTGAATGCATCTGCCCACTAACTATACCACCAGCCTGGAAATGTTCTGGTCGAAAAGACCCAACCACGGATTTTTGTGAATTGCAGATGGTTATGGTCGAGAGGTCGACATTCTCCAGCGCCCAACCAATAATATTGTTATAAGGCATGAGCCTGGTCCGTGTTGCTATTTTATGTAGCTTTGATTGAGCGACAATTTTATATTTGGTAGCCTGGGTCTCAATCTCCTTGTCACCCGACTCATTTGGGAAGTTGATCAGTTCATACTGTAGAATATCGAATACATGCGTCCAAGTTTTCATGGTGTCTTGGATTTTGGGCGAAGTATCTGAAATAATGTTTGTGTTTGGGTTAGAGCTTTCACCAGACGCTTTAGTTGCTTTCTGTGGAGCCATGGTATCACAATCTCAACACTCTGTTGCCTGTCACAGGGAATGAAAAAAATTATTATCTTGAAAACTTGTTGTTCTTTGAAAATGCAAGATGAAATTCAAACTTCAATATCCTTTTTCCCTTAATTTTATCAATTTCATAAATATCTCTACTGACGAAGTGTTAAATTTCCTTAATGAAAAATATTTAGGTAGTGATCCGAGATCTTATTTTGAATGATCACCGTAGATCAATTATTAATTTCATTTATTTCTGGTGGTTCGTGATTAGAAGTTTGACAAATAACATTTAAATTTTCCCGAGTTATGATTCCATGAAAAATTAATCACGAGATAATCTTCATTAATGCATTAGTTAATCTCACTTATCATTAAGTATATTTTGGAGTTTCGGACCTTGGGGTATCCTATAGTAGTTCAAGCTATGACTTCCGAAACACGAAATCCCGAAGTGATTAATTAATTTTAATCATGTTTAACTCTTTAAATAATTGTGTTTAACCTCAAGTATTTCAGGGTTTCAGACCTCGAGATATTGATAGTCGCTCGAGGTAGGATCCCCAGAATGAAAAATCGTGAAATGATTAATTAATTGTTAATCATTTTTAATCATTAATTAACCATGCTTAATGCTTAAGACATTTTGGGAGTTCGAGCTTCTTGAATTGGGGATATGATAGATAGCGAAGGCCCAAAATCTGAAATCGTGAAACTATTAATTGATTTTCTAACTGGGTTTTAGTTTCTTTTTAGTTATTTATCACTTCACGTATTTGGTTAATTAACTTCATTTAAAATTCTGACAGGTCACTTTCCAGAAAGACGTGTCAGATATTAGGAGGTATACGTGTGTGGTGACTAGGATCTGTTGGATGCTTTTTGCGTATCGGAGTTTTGAAAGAGTGACATGTTAACACACCTGAAACTTTGAAATCCGAAATCATGAAACCAATTTCTAGAGGTTTTGGCCTTTTTAACATTCAGGTGGCTCCAAACATTCGGTAAAAGGGGAAGCATTTGATCGATGGGAGAGATCAATCGACGATGGACCTTGTGCGTGCTCTAAGGCTTAAAAGTGGAAAGATTTATCTTTTGGGAAACAACTTCCGAGTTAAAGTGAAAAGATAGAAAAAGGGCTTTATGTTTATAATTTTAAAAGTGTTCCAACAACAAGAAGTTGATTTCCATTGAAATCTCTTCCCAGTTATTGCAATACAAAAGGCAGAAGAAATTATTTATGTCATCTTATTTAATTTTCGTCATGGCGAATTGCTATCCATTTCCTGGACTATCTATGTGTAAGAATTTGAACTCTGAATTTGACCGAGTAACATTCTCATGTCATATATTATGGAGACACGACGCTTGCCAATATTTTTATAAAGTTTTTAATGATTTTGTTTCATTTTTTAAAGCATTGATATTTGGAAATTATTTTCCCCGGTTGTCTGGCTAGTTGACAATCTTCCTGGATAGGAAGGGTGCACTAGAAGAAATGGAGAACTATAATGTTTTAAGGATTTTTGGGTCTAAACAAAATCCTTTCTTTCTTCCATGTCACATATCTAGTACAATGTTTTTTGCTGGAATAGAAAGGGAGTACATCTACTGGTTGCATTTTTTCCATGAAAAACAAAAAGGTAAATTCATCTCTCTGCCTTGGAAAGTCAGGGATTTTATGGTCAGGAACCACTTCAACAGTTGTTTCACTGACACTATCCTGAATGAACTCGGTGCTAGTACCAATGATTCACACAAGCATAACCAAAAATTCCCGGGTGAAAAAAGTGCCCAATCCCCGGCCGCCACATCGAAGACCACAACATCTCGTAGCAGTACTCCAATGGCCTACCCAAGTAACAATGCCACACACAGTTCTTCGGGTGGAGGAGGAGATAATAACCCTCCCTTCGGCAAACTTGAAAGTTGTCACAAACTTCGTGTGAGCAAAAATCGAAAAAAAATAGTTCAAGAACAGGAGGGACCGATGGGAGAAATTGATATCCACTATCTCTCCCTCGAAGATATGGAACTAGAAATTGACATTGAAAAAAAAATCCCTGACGACAATCACCTAGAGAGCACTGCTCCGCACAATCCTTGGATGGAAATAATTGGCATAGATACAGTGGATGAAGAAGATAGTTTTGCATTTCAAAGCACTATTTTTGACAGCGAATCCAAAAAATTGATTATTGAAAAGATAGATGTAAAGAACAAGACAGGGAAATCTCGTTCAGATATAAACCTATGCAACATGCGCCCTTCCCATATCTCCCAGATGCACCAAGAAACTGGATATGCTCTAGAAAACTCTATTAGCGGCCTTGAAATGAAAAATGCCATGTTAAAGGAGTGAAGCAAAGAATTGGAGACAACTCTAATGCATGTTCCACTGTTTGTTACTCCTTTGGCAATGGTCGGGCCCACCACACATGCAGAAAAGTTAAAAGGATCAACAACACATCGACCCGAGGCTATGTGGAAAATAATATAAACAAAAGAATGGAATTAATAATAGAAGCTTGGGATATGTCAAAGAATATGGTCTGTTTTGGAACAAGAGCACATGATTTTCATGAGTATCTGCAAGAAGATCTCAAGAATGAGCAAGGTTTCTACCTCGATGCAGTTTTACCATTTGGTGTTAAAGTTACCAGTATGATGGAATTCAGAATAAGACATGAGGATCCCCATTACCTGGATCAAATAGACCAGATAAATGCATGTTGGAAAGAAAAGGTAAAGAACCTGAATGGTATCATTCAAGAATGTAGCCAGACCATATCTAGAAGAGACAAATTATTCAAGAAGCTAACTGAGATAGATCTAGTTGCCAGCACCAATGAAGTCCAAGACCCGAAATGGATATTCAACTCGTTGTTTTTAACCAAGCAAGCATTTGATGTTCAAGTTCATATCTATAAAAGACTGTCATTTGAAAATTTCTATGGCATTCTTGAATATGGTGAAGATGACGTGAAAACCTGGCTAGTCAGTTATGCGATTAAAAACCAAGATATTCAAGAAGCATTGCACAACTTGTCTATTAATATAAGGGACTTGGAAAGTGAATTCTTCAATATAAAAATCTGGCATGAAATCAATGTGGTGCCCATGAGGAGCTACATCGAAGAATGGTTCAAAAAGGTTGTCGACCAGATTATCAATGAAGGTCAAAGCCGAGGAAAACCATAAAAGGACATCGGAAAGCAAATGAAAATGCATGGGAAACCATCATAGTAAGTTGATACTAATCACATTCTTTTGTCTTCATCCAGTTACTCTAACAAAGCTTTAACCGAGGTCTAACAATTTTCTCTTTCCTCTTGCCAGGTTTTGTTGTTTTCCATCACCGACTTTCTTCTTTCTACAAAATTCATTCTTGTACATCTTTGATTTGTAGTCCGTGACAGTCCCAATCCCAATCATTCTGGCAAATGCATTTTTATTTCATAGAATATGTATTGAACTATATATTTTTTTACAAATTCGAAGACAATTGTTTCTGGGAAATATTCTCAAATGCATTTTGTGACCCAGTTTATCTGAATATAAATATTTGAGGTTGTTCTATGGTGATCTTCAATGTTTGGTGTTGTTATTTGAAATTTGTATTTCTTCTTAAAATTAACTCATTTCCCTGTACATGTTCCTGTTCTATATTGTGCATATATTGCAACTTCCTATATTTCAGAATATTCTTCGATATACAAAATGTAAAGTCATATATTGTTTTCTCTATTTCTTGTGGGTTTGAGAAAAAATTGCAAGCCCAAAACACCATTCAAATTCGAACATGGTTTACATTTGGACCACAAATAAGCTATTAAGATACATTAAAAAGAATACATTTTCAATAAACATAAACAAAATCTCTTTAAACTTGAACCTGACTTTCTCTGGCTCCTGGATTGCCCGCGGGTTGACCAGTTAGTGGACTGCCAAATCCTCATTTCCATCTATATCTTCACATCAGGATCCCAAACGATCATTGTCCCTTTCAACACTTATCCAATTATCTCACCGTGGTGTCCCAACTTAGCGCTATCGAATTCTTATCCCACGTGTTCCGTGATATACATCTTGCACCCAATACTTCCGTCATATACATTTTGCACCCAACAATTCTGTGATACACATTTTGCAGACAACACTTACATCATTTTAAATTCAACCTCAGACCAATGGAACTCACAAGATTCACTATACCCGGGTTCACAACTTTCAAAAAATTTATCACTCTCTTCAATCCCCGCCACATTCCTGCCAGCCTCAATGCATATTTATTCTGCTTTTACTAGTGACAAATCAGTGCACAGGTTCTCTTATTGGCACTAACAAGAAAAAAATGTATTCAACAGTGATTTACGGAAGCCCGACCGACCCCCGAGTTGGTGCTATTATAAATCTTGCACCCAAAACTTGTGTCATCTACAGTTCCGCCAAATATGTCTTGCCCCCAAAACTTCATTCGTCTACAATTCATCCACAAATTCGAACATGGTTTACATTTGGACCAAAAATAATCTATTAAGATGCATTAATATGAATACATTTTAAATAAATATAGACAAAATATCTTTAAACCTGAACCTCACTTTCTCCAGCTCCTGGATTGGATATGTCCACATCTTGCACACAACACTTCTATGATATACATCTTGCACACAACACTTATGTGATATTCATTTTACACTCAACACTTCCATGATTTACAATTTGACCCCAAACTCCTAGAATTCGTTCTTCACAAAAGTTTCAAACCATTTATCACTCTCTTCAATCCCCGCAACATTATCTCCCTTCCCAATGCACATTTATTATGCTTTTACTAGCGACAAGTCAGAACACAGGTTCGTTATTCAACCGCGATTTATGGTAGTCTGACCAACCGTTGTTTCTTTTCATACCTAGCCAATTCTATGGCCATCGGTTGTTCCACAAAAAATTCAACCATTTATCGCTCTATTCAACTCCCGCCACATTCCCATCCTTCCTAATGCACATTCATTTATTGGCATTTATAAGCAAAAAACACATTCAACAACGATTTATGGAAGTTTGACTGACCCTCGGGTTGGCGCTATTATAAATCTTGCACCCAAAACTTTTGTCATCTACAAGTCCACAATATACATCTTGCACCCAAAACTTTCGTGGTCTACAATTCCTCCACATATTGGAACATGGTTTACATTTGGACCATAAATAATCTATTAAGATACATTAATATAAATACAATTTAAATAAATATATTTAAACTTGAACCTGAATTTTTTCGAACTCGTGGATTGGTCCTATATCATCACATCATGAGCTCGACCGACCGTAGTTCCTTTCAACACTTATCCATTTATCTCTTCACGGGGTCGCGACTTAGCGCTATCGAATTTTTATGCCGCTTGTTCTGTGATATACATGTTGGTTCGCTTATTGGAATTTATAAGAAAAAAACACATTCAACAATGATTTACGGGAGTCCGACCAACCCCTGAGTTGGCCCTATTATAAATATTTCACCCAAAACTTCCATCATCTACAAGTCTGTGATATACATCTTGCACCCAAAACTTCTGTGGTCTACAATTCCTCCACACATTGGAACATGGTTTACATTTGGAACACAAGTAATCTATTAAGATACATTAATATAAATACAATTTAAATAAATATATTTAAACTTGAACCTGACTTTTTTTGAACTCATGGATTGGTCCTATATCGTCACATCATGAGCCCAACTGACCGAACTTCCTTTCAACACTTATCCAATTATCTCTCCATTGGGTCACGACTTAGCGCTATCGAATTTGTATGCCCCCTGTTACGTGATATACACGTTGGTTCGCTTATTGGAATTTATAAGCAAAAAACACCTTCAACAACGATTTACGGGAGTCCGAACGACCCCTGGGTTGGCTCTATGATGCAGACCCCCAGACCCACAGGTTGGGATCTGCACAGGATCTTTTCTTTTTGGCCCTTGAGAGCTCGTTTCATTTCCCTTTCGAGAAATCAACACCCACAACAAACCTTGAGGAAACTCCTCTTGTATTTCGAGATACCGGATTTCGCGATTTCGTGAATCCCGTGGTCGATCGCCTTATCTCTTCGACCTCTGAAACCCCGAAATACCAATTCTTTCATTTTCCTAATGTCAATTTCGGCTTTTCTCCTTTCACGATTTTGGGAGTTGCGATGTCATGAAACTCTTCCCCTCGACTCTCGGAGTCCCGAAACCCGAATTAACGAGTTGTCGAAATACAAATGACTCGGCCTTCCCCTTCTCTTCACGATTTCAGGGTTTCAACCACCGAAATGCGCTTTTACTATGTCCTCGGGGCTCTCAAACCTCCGAACCCCGAAATGTCGAAATTACGTCTCCTGAAATCCTTTCGGACTTTCGCGTACCGGGAGTTCGATATGCTAAGGATCGAATACTCTGTCACTTCCGTCTTTCGGTCTCCGAAGTCCCGAAATGACGAAATGGCACTTCTCCTCGCTGCTTTCACGAACCTCAATAGGAAGTCTCATGTCCTTCCACATGTCACCTTCTCTTTATTTCGGGTTTTCGGGTATCAGGAGTTTGGAACTCTCGAACCACCTTATGTCCTCGTAATCCCCGATTTCCCGAATTCTAATTTTTCCGAAACACTTATACTTTTCCCCGTTCCTTCAGAATTCGCAACTTCGGAAAATTCAATGTGGAGTGTAGACCCTTGTCAACGGGAATGCCGAAATCCCGATTTCCGAAATTTCGATAATCCTTTGTCGCAACTTTTGATTTCAGGTTTTCTCCTTACTTCCACACACGAAAACCTCCTTTTTGCGTTTCAGGGGTTTGATCAGCCAATGATTTGGCTTACACTTCAGACTTTCGAACCTCGAAATGCCAAAATGATCTGACATCCCAATAAGTCAAGATCAACGGCCCCTTATCCACCTTGCAGCTCTTGTAGATCCTACGGTTCTCACTATTTCAGGAGTTCTCCCTGGAGAACCTCGACCGTCCAAATTCCTTCTTCAAGAACCTCTGCTCTGAGTCACCTCAGTGATCCTCTTCACTTTGACTTGGCCTCTGCACAATGACCAAAACTCCTCTCCTGCTCTTCAACACTTGAAGATGCTACCTCTCCTGAGCTTTCTTTCGCAAACTCAAATCTCCTAAGAGATTTCCGCACGCACTCCTTGCAACACTTCTTCAAATATTCTTAAATATTTGAATCTCTTGACTATGTGCAACTCTGCAACAACAGTCCTTCAATCTCTCAACCTTATTCTATGTGTTCTAAGGTCTCGACTAGCCTGCGCACACCTTGCACAGCTTCTATGCTTGTCTTGCACTTCAGTTGAAATGAGAACAACGATATCCCTCCTGAGCTTTTAGAGATTAACTCTGAACCCGTCAACGCACTCCTTGCAGACGCTTCACTGCACTCCTTGCAGGAACTTTGACCCAAGAAGAGAAACAATTAAAACTCATTTCCTTACTCTCTCCGACTTTAAACACTTAACATGAAATCATACATACATATCATAAAGGCAAATGTACAATAGAAAGAGTAAAACAACCATAAGCATATCATTCAGTATGTATACACAGAAAGCATTATAACACCATGAGTCTGAATCAAAGCTTCATATATTAATTTCAGAACTTCTATACATGGATTCTTCTATACAGCTCTCTGCTACAGCTCTTCTCTATGCTCTATGATTTTCTTGATAATGTTACAATGATACAAGATGAGGGTGTCTATATCTGTTTTCCCTCCAGCTCCTAAAACTGTCTAATCTAGAATTTAAATCTACCTACTTTCATTAACTATGCATAAATGCCTCTACACCTTACAGATGAGAGCGAATCGCTCAATATTTGTTTACAATCTGGAAGTATGCCCTTCTTAACTATTACATTAAATTCTATGCATCCAAACTTTCAAAATATTGCAAACAATTTTTAACATGTGCCAAAAAGTGATGGTGTTTGTCCCACGCTCGCTTGTTGTTGACGATGCTCCTGCATCATACTCCCTCGCTTGAAAATTTTCATGGACTCATTTTCATGAGATATTGCACTGTATGTCCATGCTTCTGAATTTCTTCTTCATTCTCCCAGCTGGCATCTTCAACTGGATGTCCCTTCAACTTGACTAAGTATTCAAAATACTCTTTTCTCCTGGTCTTCTTCCTGGCTCTCTTGTCAAGTATACTCTCCATCTATGGTTTTTCAGCTACAAGCATTTGTTTAGTCCACTGAACCTATGTCTTTCCACTGTCTTCTTCAGCTTTGTAAGGGTACAAATCTGAGATGTTGAATATCTGTGAAATTTCGATCCCATCAGGTAATTCGATCTCATATGCATTTGCCCCAAATTTCCTTATGATCTTACATGGTCCAATCTTTTTCATTTTGAGTTTGTTATATGTTCCCCTTGGGAATATTTCCTTTCTTAGGTGTGCAAGAATCAGATCACCAACTTCGAATTGAAGTTCTCTCCTGTGTTGATATGCTCTACGCTTGTACTCTTGGCTCGAGTTCTACAATCGCTCCTTCACTTGACTGTGAAGTTCCTTCATTGCCTCTGCAAAATTCTCTACACTAACACTTCTAGTTTCATCCTGTTTTGAATCCTTCAGTTCATAAACTCCCCTGGGTTGCATTCCATAAACAACCTGAAACAGACTCTGCCCTGTGCTTCTATTGATCGAATCATTATAACAAAATTCCGCCTGTGGTAGAATGTGATCCCACTGATTGTGGTGTTCAGTCACTAGGATCCTTAGTAAATCTCCCAAGATTTTGTTTACAACTTTTGTTTTCCCATCTGTTTGAGGATGATATGTTGAGCTAAATGACAATTTTGTTCCTAGCTTCTTCCATAAAGTCCTCCAGAAATGTTCTGCAAACTTCGTGTCTCGATCTGAAACTATGCTCCTTGGTAAGCCGTGAAGTCTGACGACTTCTTTGAAAAACAAGTTCGTGATATGAGTCGCGTCACTATTTTTCTGACATGGTATAAAGTGTGCCATTTTAGAAAATCTGTCTACCACCACAAAGATTGAATCAAACCCTCTTTGCGTTCTCGGCAGCCCCAACACAAAATCCATGCTTACTGCATCCCATGGCCTCTCTGGTATGGGTAATGGTTGATACAACCCTATATTCTGTCTTTTTCCCTTTGAGTGTTGACAAATTATGCATCTATCCACAAATATTTTGACATCGGTCCTCATCCCTGGCCAAAAATATGAGCTATTTAATTTCGAGAACGTTTTATCATAACCGAAATGTACAGCCAATCCTCCACTGTGATTTTCCTTCAATAGATTCTCCCTCATGGAGAATTTTGGAATACATAATTGATTGCCTCTGAATAGTAATCCATCCTGGATCATATATTCAATCCATTGGCTTCTGTCCCTGAGAATTGGATTCTCAGATGCCTTATACGCCTCTTTGAAATTTGGATCATTTCTGTACATGTCCTTGAGATTATCAAAACCTAAAGTTTTGACTCTAAACTCCTACACCAGCAAACATTTCTTGCTCAAAGCATCAACAACTTTGTTAGCAGTTCCAGAAATATGTTTAATTACAAAAGTAAAATTATGCATGTATTCAACCCATTTTGCATGTTTTTGGTTCAACTTATCCTGTTGAGTTACAAACTGTAAGGCATGATTATCACTGTACAAAACGAACTCTTTAGGAACCAAATAGTGCCTCCACTTCTTCAGTGCTTGTATGACCGCATAAAAATCTTTGTCATATGTGGAGTACTTAACCTTTGCCTCATTCAGTTTCTCTCTGAAGTATGCGACTAGCTTGTCATCTTGGCTCAAGACCGCTCCAATTGCAAATCCACTAGCGTCACATTTGACCAGAAATGTCTTGTTGAAATCTGGCAACACCAAGATTGGTTGTTCAGTAATCTTCCTTTTCAACAAATTGAAACTTTTCTCTGCTTCTTCTATCCAGTGAAAATATTTATGCCTTTTCTTCACCATGTCAATCATCAGTGCGCTAATTCCACTGAAATTTCTGATAAATTTTCTGTAGAAACTAGCCAATCCATGAAAGCTTCGAACTTCAAATATACTCTTTGGCGATGGCCAATTCTTAATCACCTCCACTTTATCTGGATCCATTTTTAACTTATTTGCAGAGATAACAAACCCCAAATAAATGAGCTCTATCTTCAGGAATGATGATTTCTTCACATTTATCAGCAACTTTTCTTGTTGTAATCTTTTCATCACTGTAGCCAAATGCTTCAAGTGCTCTGTTTTTGTTCTACTGAAAATCAGTATATCGTCAAGATATACGATGACGAACTTTCCTATAAACTCCTTCAGGACTTCGTTCATCAACCTCATGAAAGTATTAGGTGCATTTGTTAATCCAAATGGCATAACAAGCCATTCATACAGCCCTTCATTTGTCTTGAATGTTGTCTTCCATTCATCACCTTCTCTCATTCGGATTTGATGATATCCACTTTTCAAATCAATCTTTGAAAAAAATTTGGCTCCACTCAAACAATCCATCAAATCATCCATCCCTGGCAATGGAAATTTATACCTGATGGTAATCTTGTTAATTGCTCGAGTTTGTACACATCCTCTAGCCTCCATCTTTCTTTGGACTGAGCACTGTTGGAACAACACATGGACTCAAGATTTCTCTAACCAATCCTTTGTCCATTAAATCCTGCACCTGTCTCTTGACCTCTTCATTCTCCTGCGGCGTTAATCTGTACGCTGCTTTGTTTGGTAAACTAGCTCCGGGTATAAGATCGATGTGATGACTTATACTCTGGATAGGTGGAAACGAACGAGGTAGTTCTTCCACTACTATATCAGCAAATTCTTCCAGTAATTGTTGGATTTCCTCTTGTAAATCATCCACTCTTGTGCTGGTTAAAACAATTCTAGGCTTCCTAACCACAATGAATTATGTATATTCTTTCTTCTTAACCTCCTTATTAATTTCCTTCCCACTCATGAGAAGTACAGTGTTGCTTACCTATGTTGTCACTTCTTTATCCTTAATTGGTAACAACATGTGAGTTCTTCCATTCTTCTCTAGGGTGTACATGTTCTTTCTCCCATCATGAATCAAATTCCTGTCATATTTCCATGGTCTACCCATCAATAGATGACAAACATCCATGGGAATGACATCACATAGTATTTCATCCTTATATCCTCCTATTTTAATCTCAACTAAACATTATTTAGTGACATTTACCTGATGCCCTTTTTGTAGCCATGAAACTCTGTATGGGCTTGGATGTTCAATAGTCTCCAGCTCTAGATTTTCTACCATCTCTGTAGAAACGAGATTGTTTGTGCTACCATTGTCCACGATGACCTTGCATACCCTGTCTTTGGTCTTGCAAGCAGTCTAAAAAAGTCTGTTCCTTTGGACTGGATTTTCTACTTCCTTCTCTGGTGTTAAGATAACTTTCCTCATCATTAGTGATCTTCCACCTTCAGCATCCTCTGCCTCAACATTCCATATTTGTGCTTCAACAATGTGAGTCTCACCTCCTTCTTTCTTCTTATCTGGACATTCATAAGACTTATGCCCATTCTTCTCGCAGGTAAAGCATTTTATTTCGCCACCTCTACCTCTTCTCCTCTGGTTCGAGGAAAAGTATTTATGTCTACATACTGTCCTCTCTATGAGATTCCACCTCTCTCAGTTCGAGTTTGAGGTTTCTTCCACTCTTCCTTAGGTTTCTGATTCTTGTCTTGGGCAATTGTTTTGCCTCTGGCTTGACTTCTGCCTCGCCCTCTTTGACTTTTCTTTCGACTCAGCTTCTCTTCAGCCTTCAGAGCCATCTGATAAGCATCTTCCACCGGTCGAATGGTCATCATGCTCATCTCATCTTGGATGTCATATCTCAGACCATTCATATATCTGGCTACCTTTTCATCATCACTTTCACGATGACTTGCCCTGATGTTTAACTTGTAAAACTCTTCAGTGTACTCTTTCACTGACATCAGCTTCTGTCTCAAATTCTAAATCCTCCGAAACAGAGTGATTTGGTAATCCTTGGGTATGAATTTTGCCTTCATCCTCGCAACCATTATATCCCAACTCTTGATTTTCTGCTTGCCTTTGCAGCGTATGTCAGCCTGCAGTTCATCCCACCATAATGTTGCATGCCCTTTAAGTCTTGTGACAACATGTTTGATCTTCTTGTCTTCCTCAACATCCTCATAGTCAAAATATTTATCCAGAGCTCTAATCCAATCTAGAAGCTCTTCAACATCCAGGTTTCCTTCATATACTGGAATGTCCATTTTCTCTCTAGCACCTATCCTTGCAATAGCCCTGAATAGGCGTTCTTCTGCTGCAACTTCTTCATTTCCAGCTTCATTTTCACTTTCAGATTCGTTGATATCCCCAGCATCAACTATGTGCCTCTGTGTTGTCTCCATGGCATCAAGCCTGGCACGTAGTTCATGCATCTCTCTTGCCCTTGGCGGATCAGGTAATTGCCTACCCCTTCTTCTTGGCATTTCCCTTTCCTTTGGTGGATCAGGTGTTTGCCTATCTCTTCTTCTCGGCGGCATGGATGTAAGATTCCTCTTTTCCCTGCTACATAAAGCAAAGAAATTTTTCTATGCTCTGATACCACAACTGATGTGTATCAGAGTACTCCTTTTCCCTATCTTACTATGCCTGAGATATACATACATAATCAAGCTCTGATACCACAACTGACGCAGACCCCTAGACCCACAGGTTGGGATACGCACATGATGTTTTCTTTTCGGCCCCTGAGAGATCGATTGGCTCTTTTATTTCCCTTTCAGGAAATCAACACCCACAACAAACCTTGAGGAAACTCCTCTTGTATTTCAGGATACCGGATTTTGCAATTTCGTGAATCCCGTGGTCGAGTGCCTTATCTCTTCGACCTTCAAAACCCCGAAATTCTAATGCTTGCCTTTTCCTGATGTCAATTTCGGCTTTTCTCCTTTCGCGATTTTGGGAGTTGCGATGTCATGCAACTCTTCCCCTCGACTCCCGGAGTCCCGAAACTCGAATTAATGATTTTTCGAAATACAAATGTCCCGACCTTCCCCTTCTCTTCGCGATTTCGGGGTTTCAACCACCGAAAAGCGCTTTTATTATGTCCTCGGGGCTCTCGAACCTCCGAACCCCGAAATGCCGAAATTACGTCTCCTGAAATCCTTTCGGAATTTCGCGTACCGCGAGTTCGATATGTTAAGGATCGAATACTCTATCACCTCCATCTTCCAGTCTCAGAAGTCCCGAAATGATGAAATGGCACTTATCCTCGCTGCTTTCACGAACCTCGACAGGAAGTCTCATGTCCTTCCACGTGTCACCTTCTCTTTATTTCGGGTTTACGGGTGTCGGGAATTTGGAACTCTCGAACCACCTTATGTCCTCGTAATCCCTGATTTCCCAAATTCTGATTTTTCTGAAACACTTATACTTTTCCCCGTTCCTTCGAAATTCGCAACTTCAGAAAATTCAATGTGGAGTGTAGACCCTTGTCAATGGGAATGCTAAAATCCCTATTTTCAAAATGTCAATAATCCTTTGTCGTGACTTCTGATTTCGGGTTTTCTCCTTACTTCCACACACGAAAACCTCCTTTTCGCGTTTCGGGGGTTTGATCAGCCAAGCATTTGGCTTACACTTCAGACTTTCGAACCCCGAAATGTTGAAATGATCTGATGTCCCAATAAGTCAAGATCAGCGACCCCTTATCCACCTTGCAGCTCCTGTAGATCCTACGGTTCTCGCTATTTCGGGAGTTCTCCTTGGAGAACCTTGACCGTCCAAATTCCTTCTTCAAGAACCTCTTCTCTGAGTCACCTCAGTGATCCTCTTCACTTTGACTTGGCCTCTGCACGATGACCAAAACTCCTCTCCTGCTCTTCAACACTTGAAGACGCTACCTCTCCTGAGCTTTCTTTTGCAAACTCAAATCTCCTAAGAGATTTTTGCACGCACTCCTTGTGGCACTTCTTCAAATATTCCTAAATATTTGAATCTCTTGACTCTATGCAACTCTGCAACAACAGTCCTTCAATCTCTCAACCTTAGTCTATGTGTTCTAAGGTCTCAACTAGCCTGCGCACACCTTGCACAACTTATGTGCTTGTCTTGCACTTTAGTTGAAATGAGAACAACGGTATCGCTCCTGAGCTTTTAGAGATGAAATATGAACCTGTCAAGGCACTCCTTGCGGATGCTTCACTGCACTCATTGCAGGAACTCTGACTCAAGAAGAGAAACAATTTAAACTCATTTCCTTACTCTCTCATACTTCAAACATTTAACATGAAATCATACATACATAGCATAAAGTCAAATGTACAACAGAAAGAGTAAAAAAACCATAAGCATATCATTCAATATGTATACACAGAAAGCATTATAACACCATGAGTCTGAATCAAAGCTTCATATATTAATTTCAGAGCTTCTATACATAGATTCTTCTATACAGCTCTCTGCTACAGCTCTTCTCTATTCTCTATGATATTCTTGATAATGTTACAATGATACAAGATGAGGGTGTCTATATCCGTTTTCCCTCCAGCTCCTAAAACTGTCTAATCTAGAATTTAAATATACCTACTTTCATTAACTATGCATAAATGCCTCTACACCTTACAGATGAGAGCGAATCACTCAAGATCTGTTTACAATCTGGAAGTACGTCCTTCTTAACTATTACATTAAAGTCTGTGCATCCAAACTTTCAAAATATTGCAAACAATTTTTAACATGTGCCAAAAATGTGATGGCATTTGTCCCACGCTCACTTGCTGCTGGCGATGCTCCTGCATCACGCTATTATAAATCTTGCACCCAAAACGTTTTTCATATACAAGTCCGCGATATACATCTTGCACCCAAAACTTCTATAGTCTACAATTCGTCGCAACTTAGCGCTATCAAATTCTTATGCCCCATGTTCTGTGATATACATGTTTCACACAACACTTCTGTGATATACATTTTGCACCCAACACTTCCATCATTTACAATTCAACCCTGGTTCACAAAACTTTCAAACCATTTATCACTCTCTTCAATCCTTGCCACATTCTCGCCCTTCCCAATGCACATTCCTTATGCTTTTACTATCAAAAAATCAACATACAGGTTCGCTCATTGGCATTAATAAGAAAAAAATGCATTCAAGTATACAGGAGTCCGATCCACTGTCGTTGCTTTCCATACCTAGTTGTCGGGTTGCCGTAACCGAAGTTTCCTTCCCTCTTTTCCATGATATACATCTTGCACCCAAAACTTCGGTGATCTACAATTCCATAGTTAGCCAACTTTATAGAATCCGATCTATGGGTTGGCGCTATTATAGATCTTGCACCCATAACTTCCGCCATCTACAATTTCGTGATGCACATATTGCACCGAAAACTTCTGTGCTATTCAATTCCTTCAGCTCACAAGATTCACTCTACCCAACTTCAAAAATCTTTCAAATCATTTATCGTTTCCTTCCATCCCCACTACCTTCGCACCCTTCCCAATGCACATGGATTATGCTTTTACTAGTGACAACTCAACACACATGTTCGAAAGAGATTGGCACTGATTTGCTTAGTCACAACTCGCCATACAAGTTTTCTTAACAATATTACTCGGCTCTCCCCATTTTCCAAAAATAACCTTATAAGCTACTTGGCAGGGACTACGCTACCACGCAACACTTTTTTAACAACTATGTTATATGGACAAACTCTAGCATAAAAGCTACATACCCACATCAAAGATGAAAATTGTTATTTCTCATGATCATGATTATGTTATAATTCTTCTCCATGTTAACTAGTTTGACTATAGGGAATATGTAAGGGTAGGCGGGGGTTAAAATATGACTAACAAAAAAACCATGTATTTTACACATGTACTCTTAAGCATCAACCTAATCTACTTATGTATGGCATGTCGAAGAGAGGAAAATTGAGAAAAACATAAACAATTGTTGTACAACATTGTATGTATTAGTATGACTATACAAATATATCATATGATTGTACTATATGGATTGTTGTATGGTACTCTTTCTCCCAAGATGTACAATTGAAATTAATCTTATTCTAAGTCATTAATGCATGAAATACACTTTATTACCATCAATAGCTAAATAAAGACTTTTCACTTTTTTCCTAAAGTAAATTACCAAACATATTACTTTTCAAAATATCTCAAACTACTTCTAGCACATTCACACCAAACCTCTGTTGAAGTTCTTATCCAAGCTATATTTCTCAATACTCCCCCTTAGAGAGGAAGGAATTTTGCGCTAGTTCAAGTTTGTCTCTGAATGCTTCAAACTTCCCTTTTGTTAAGAGCTTGGTTAAAATATCAACTACCTACTAATTCGTGGGAATATATTGGAGCTTCACTACTCCCTTCTAAATCATATCTCGTATGAAGTGATATCTTATCTCTATGTGCTTAAACCTTTCTTGAAATAGTGGATTCTCAAAGAGTTTGATGCAACTCTAGGTATTACAATAAACGACCATCGAATCCAACTCCTGATCAAACAATGATGCAAGTAACTTATGAATCCAAATAGCCTCATAACCAACAACACTAGCTACCATGTATTTTTCCTCTATTGAGCTAAGTGCCATGGAATTTTGCTTCCTACTGAACCATGATATCATCGTTGAACCCAAGATAAAGGAACACCTTGAGGTTCTCTTCTTGTTTGTTGTGTTTCCCACCCAATTTGAGTTTATATGCCCTTGTAACTTCACTTCACTGTCTCCAAGATATCTTAGATCATACTCAATTGTTCCCCTCAAGTACCTAAACACATGTTTTGCTGCTAGCCAATGCTCATGCCTTTGCTCCACCATGAACTGACTCAAGGTGTTCACTGTAAAACATATATCTATTCTAGTGTTGACCAAATACATCAAGAAACCTATTATCAACCTATACTAACAGGCTCAGACAATGTCATCCTTTAATCAATGTTTTATCATAATTTACATCCCTTTATGTCTACCTTTCTAGCCTTTACCCATCCTTTTAGCGTTCAGATGGCAATTTTCGCACAAGGTATTTATTGGCTTGCATTTTGTCACATTTCATTGATTATTTGATAATAATTAGAAATAAGTATGTGCTTATGACCACTTGCAGAAATGTTGCAGATTTCGTGTCCTACAAGATTGCTACAAAAACTCACAACAATGGTGCAAAACCTTATGTGCTGTGGAAACTCTACAATAGTGTCGCAGAACCTTTTGTGTTGCAGAAACTATACAACAATGTTGTAGAACCTTCTGTGCTATGTAAATTCTACAATAATGCAATCACAACAAATTTCTGCAATCAATTATTATTGTTGTGATAAGTACTTCATTCATTGTCTACTGATTTGATCATTAAGAGTTTGTGCTCAGAAATGAAGATGCATTATGTGATAAGGAAATAATTCCAAACAAACCAAAACCAATTGCAATAAAATTAGACTAGAATATAAATAATTCAGTTGGTCATTGGACTTATGTTTCCAAGAGAGTTTTATGGCCATTGATCAAAATCATTTCTTTGGCATAAGGGCATTAAACAATTTTGTGATTACTTAGAGAAACATTCCAATTCTTTAGTCTTCAATGCCTGATTTATGTAGGTGATCAAATGAAAAATGTAATCAATAATGGAAATCATATAAGGAATCAAATCTACAATTGAACTAAATAACTAAAAGAAAATGAACACAATGCATGCTAGAGAATGGGGGCCTTGCCAATCATGACATACGTTGTAAATAAAGATTAGATTGTTTGAGCACTCATGCACAAACACAAAACATCAACACTCCGATTATTATGAAATGAAGTTCAGGAATTACAAGTGTACAATCGTAAAATTTATCTCTTTTCTCAATAATTGACTCCCTTCCTCTATTCTATGACCATACATTTATACAGAAGAGGGTTGGGACGGGTCACAATTGATTCCCCTAATTTATGAATGGTGTAAATCATAAAATGGAAAATACAATAACTCCCAAGAAAAATTGGGTCGATTACTATCCAAGATAGGATGTAATATGTTTACAAAATATTTCTTTAACATAAAACTTTTGGAATTAGGCTGAATCAATTTATTTGTTGAGTTGGGTGCTCTATTTGGAATGTGGTTTGAAAAACGACTGCAATAGGAAATATGGGAGAATCCTCTTTGAATAAATGCCTATACATCCCTCATCATGCACTTTCTGATGAATTTGCTCAACGACTAATCTAATTGGGCACATTCTGCACAAAACCCAACTCACAAAATCTCCTGATTCATCCTCATCGTTCCAAAATTTATGTGTAAAGATCGTTTCCTGGATGGATGATCCCAAATTTGACTGGAAACGTTAATCATGAGCTAGATGTGGCCACGTTGGATTTGGGTACCAACTAGATAACATAAAACCATATCAACTGGTCTAGGAACAAAATCATTGTTCCTGAATTTCACCTAGATTTGCATAGATATACCAACCTTGGAGGTCATTACTAGAATTCACTATTTGACTATAGGAAATTTCTGTGTAAACCATAATCCTTCTTAGTTCATTGAAAATAAAGGAAATAAATAAAAATTAACCACTTTGGCGTATGGAAGTGTATCATGGTGTTTTTATGAAGAAATGTGATGGAAATAATGGTAAATGTATGAAATGATGCAGTGAAAACAAAAATTTAAATGATGGAAATATGACAAAATGGTGACCCAACACTTCTAAGTGGACAACCTGACATAGAATTTCAATAAAATACAGCTCAAGAAAAAACATAATCCCCCTTTTTGTAGAATCAATAGCACAAAAAAGTCGTGGTTTTTGGAACTTTTGGTACAACATGACAGTAGAAGGAGGAGTAGGATTCATTGAGGAAGAGACAAAACCCATGTCGTAGAATCTCTTGATTTGTCATCATTGATCCAAAATTTATGTATAAATATCGTTGCTTGGTTGGATGCTTCCAAATTTGACTAGAAATGTTAATCACGAGCTGAAGGTGGCCACGTTGGATCTGGGTGCAGATTAGATTACACAAAACCATGTCAATGGGTCTAGGAACAAAACCCTTGTTCCAGAATTTCACCTGGAGTTGTTTAGATATACCAACCTTGGAGGTCCTTACCAAAATTTTCTCTTTCACCACAAGAAATTGTTGTGTAAACCATTATTAATAAAACCAAGCATAATCCTTCTTAATTCATTAAAAATAAAGGAAATAAATATCAATTTACCACTTTATCATGTGGAAGTGTATCATGACATTTTTATGAAGAAATATGGTGGAAATAGTGGTAAATGTATGAAATGATGCGGTGAAAAGAATGGTTTAAATGATGAAAAATATGAAAAAATGATGGACCAACATCTCCCCCACACCTGAGGGTTTTCATGTCCTCATGAAAAAGTATTGATGACATCACAATTGATCCATTTTAACTTAATTGAATTTTGAAATATTTTATCATCCAAATTTTGGTAACTGACTCTTGTAGCAGTCTTGTCTAGCCATTATCTCTCAAACTACAAATTGGTTTTCTATGAAATTTGGTGAGGTTGTTGGTATCCCCCCTTTTCTTCTGCTCACAAAACGTTGATGCCAATGGATGCACAAATTTCGATAAAAAGGAAAAATGGTTGAAGGTGATAGTGGCCAATTTCTTGAAAAATATAAACTGGGTTTGCTTGAAATTTGTTGTGTTTATTCATCATACTTGGATACATATTTGGTCCAAATTTCACGACCAATGAGTTCACGGTTTGCGATATATCAACAAATCAATTTTTTCTATGTTTATGAAAAAATGCCATTGATTGTAGCTTTGACCAAGAGTTGGGATAATATGATAACCTTGGAAGTTGCTACTAGAATTTTGAATGTTTGCTACAAGAATTTTTCTGTGTGAAGAAGAAATCCCACAAAGTGAAATTCTCCTTGTTGATTTGTATTACTGTCACAGTGAATGATATTTTTATCTTGATTTATTTGAACATGAGCAACAATGCTTTCATAAAAACTTATCAAAGTATATTGGATCATGTTGGATCAAAATGGGAAGGATAAGGAAATGGTTTTATGATGATGGTGAGAGGTTTAAGAATGAAGGATGAAGCATAAAAAAGAGATGGTTTGTGAAGTGGAAGAATGGGAACAAAGTGAAATGACGACATATGATAGGAATATCGAGCTTACAAATTAAAAGGTTTCACAATTGATTTCACCTCAAGTTTACCTTTATGAAAGTTGAAATCGATGTTGATAGAGTGATGTATGCTAAAGTTGGAATCATAAAAGAGAGATTCAATTTTGAGAATGATGTATATTGGAAATCATATGAAAGAAGGCTAGAGTTCTATATGTTGGAAATAACCAAAGTTGATGGTGATATTGAATGCTGAACTCTAGAACAAATAAATATATGATCCAACAACCATTATTAAAGCTTGGCTTGGAGGAAAGAAACAAATCCGTCTGAGCTGATCTTAAACTTTAACTGTTGGGGCATAAGAGAACTGTGGTTGTTGCAATAAATTTGAATTATACTGTTCAAAACTATGTTGAAGATGACCTATGCATTTTTATTTGAAAGAAATTATGGAAATGTTGAAAACTCATCTCACAAACATTTTCCAAGTGGATGATCTCAATTTATTTGAGCGTAGCTGTATAAACCTTGGATGGATTACATGAAATAATTCTTGTAATTTTCTAAAGGATTACATGAAATAATTTTGGTAATTACTCTTGAAATTCCTGTAATGATGAAGGATTACAAGAAATAATTTTGGTAATGCTAAAGTATTACAGGAAATTACAGGAAATTGGACTTATTGACTTATTGAAGAATTCTACCTGCTAGTGACTTGGTTTTCAAGTAGAGTTCATGCTTAGTTGCGCCAGTAACCTGATTTTCACAACTAAGATTTATTTTTATCTTTACTTTATCTTTATTTAATTTTATACACTATCCTACTCTACTTGAAAAATAAAAACCTCTTTCAAGTGTAGGAATACTTCCAATTCATTCATTCATGTAATAAGATCTCAATTAAAATCACATCCAAGTAGGAAAAGTGTACCTTAATGAATACCAAGATATGAGAAGCTAGGTAATTTTGTAGAGATGGTGCCAAGAATTGTTGAAATATGGAGTGATGTTGTAGACTACTGTCTGATTGAAACCAAACTTCAATATAATCCTTGTTTCTTGTAGTTGTCATGTCATGAAGTTCTTTAGAAAATTGATCATCATATTTTTGAGCACACAAGGGATCTGATGATAAACATCCAATAAACTCTTCATTTTTTGACTCTAGTATCGGATCCTAATCAAATATTATCCATGACTCGTTGATCTTGTATTCTTGTTGATAAAGATCAGAAGAAAATTTTGAGTCCTTCTCTTGTGGGGTATGTTCATGGATCATTTGTTCTTCAACTGCTTCATGAGGTGTAGACTCACCCCTAGTAATGACTCTAAACTTTGGACATGGATTATAGAAAATCATTGTGGAAACACATCCTCCCTTGCTCAACAAATTCCTTAGCATTCTTAAGTTCTTTTGGCTATTCTAAAGGTCCTTCTCACGAATGGAATAATTTATGGGGCATTCTTACAAAAATAAATACTTCTCTACCTTAAAGAAATAAATGAAATTAGAACCAAACACACCACACCAAACAAACTTAAAGAAAAATATGATCATGTACTCAAATGCCCACACGCTACTAAGACCTTGTTTTCACCAAGTTGTCTTTTGACATGAGTTAGGATTTTTCTTTCCATGAATCATTAAAACTAAAAGAAAACACACAACACCAACATGATGAGGATTTGGAGGAACTCACTAAAGTGAATGTGTAGGTTCTTACCTCTCATCTTACCATTTATCCTTCTCCAAGTCATAAATGTTGGCACTACAAAAAAAAAATCATATGCAAAAAAAGAAAAGTGAAAGAACTAAAGAACCAAACTACCATTTCTCTAATTCCTTAAGCATCTCCCTTGCAATGACTCCAAAAATTTTAGGCAAGTTATATGTATAATTTATGTTATATTTAATTATCAATCAAGGGGCATAATATTGTGATATGCAAACACAATCTGTGCAGGATCAAAGCATAATATAAATCCTATGTGCAAAATGACTTCAAGCAATCACAAAATTAATCCTTCTCAAGGCTAATGAATCTTTAAATTAGGGATCAAGATGATTGGTAATTGTTTAAAATTCATATCACAGTAAATTTCTACAATCAATGATTATTGTTGTGATATGTACTTCATTCCTAGTCTATTGATTTGATCATCAAGAGTTTGTTCTCAGAAATGAAGATGCATTCTGTGATAAGGAAATAATGCTAAAGAAACCAAAACCAATTGCAACAAAACCAGACTAGAACACAAATCATTGAGTTGGTCATTGGACTTATGTTTCCAAGAGAATTTTATGGTCACCGATCATAATCCTTTGTTTGGCATCAAGGCATCAAATAGTTTTGTGATTACTTCAAGAAACACTCCATTTCACCAGTATTCAATGCCCGATTTCTGTAGGTGCTCAAATGAAAAATGTAATCAATAATGGAAATCATATAAGGAAATCAAATCTACAATTGAACTAACTAACTGAAAGCAAATGAACACAACACATGCCAGAGAATGGGGGCCCTACCAATCTTGGCATACATTGTAAAGAAAGATCAGACTACTTGAGAACTCATGAATATGTTTCTATTCGAATTCAATATCCTTTGTAGGAGTTACAACTATGTCTCAAAAGCCTATAAAATCAAAGTGTTCCTTTCCATGTTGAAAAATGTAGCGCTTCGCTGGTTTATGGGACTCGATGGAAACAATATTGGAACATGAGCATAAATGAAGGAATCATTCCTGAAAAAGTATTATGATTATCGCAAGGACATATATCATAAAGAATAAATATTCAATATGATCCAAAAAGAGGACGATATCCTAGAGGAATACATAGAACGGTTTCAATGCAATTTACAGTAGTTAAAACATAGTAAGTTGGATGTCAAAACTCTGTGAATTGTTTTTTTTATAGGAATCAAAGATGAATGCATTGATATTTTAAATCCAATGGGGGTTGGAGATCTCACCTGGCTAAGATATGGTAATATTTGTGACTTTTGTAAAAGGTACTCAAGAGGAACTTCCAGGATAGGGAGGGGACCAAGAGAAATGGTAATTATAATTTCTAAAACATCTGGGTGAAGCATCACTAGAGCAAAGATTAGAAACCTACTAGAATATTTTAAGACTGATATACTCATCTCCTTGAGTTCACAACTGGAAACCTTTCAAGCAAATAAAAATTGGGATGAAGCCTAATAATAAAGCATCTCATCCCACCTATACCATTGAGTTTCCTAGTTACCCTACCTATTCCATGTTCCTTGTGGAATGTCAAGATATTCATTTATGATCATGGATAACCCTCAATAAAGAAACTACTCCTATCATCATAGAACATGATGAGGAGGATGTTCAATATCCTACAATATATATTTTGACTAACCTATATCCCACAAAACTTCATGCCGCACGTCCTGAAACATCAAACAAGATGCAGTCTACAGAGGCTGCATAACTTCCTCCATATCCAGAGAGGTTGATCCTAGAAAAACCCCCTACTTAGCTAGAGTTTGACTTCTTGGGAGAGTTAAATATTGTGTTTCTAAGAATCCCACTATTTCAAACAATAAAGGATGTTCCAATATATACTAAGGTTGTGAGAGAACTATGCCTAAGAAAACCAAACATAAAAATAAAGGGCCCTTAGACTATCCAAGTAATTGGAAAGTTGGTATATTTGATACTAGGGAAAATTCTTATTGCTAAGTATTCAGACCTTGTGAGCCCATATTATATTTCCACATTAATGATGTCCTTGTCCCCAAAAGTATGATTGACTTTAGATTTTTGATTGATGTGATGGAAAAGGAAACTATGGAAAAACTTGGACTGTCCAACCTATGACAAACTCCCACAGTCCTTCAACTAGATGACCAATCCACAATTAAACCTGAGGAAATTTTGGAAGATGTAGTGATCTTCATAGTTTCCTAGGAGTATCCCATATATTTCATGGTTCTACAACCCAAATCCAACTTGGGAGGCTACCCTTTAATCTTAAGGATTCCATGGCTATCCACAATTGATGCTTATATTGGTTGCATATGTGACAACATGACTATATCCCACAATAATTCTACTAAGAGACTCACTCTATATCCACCTGAAAAACCTAGCACATAACAAGAAATGCCTATATGGGTAGAAGGTGAGGATAATGATGATGAAGAGAGTGCCCATCAATTTCTTACATTATATTAGTATCTCTCTTTCAAGGAGCAAACTGAAGATGATCCAATCAATAACTTTATAACCAACTCTTTCTCATCCTCACAATCAAATTCTCAAATCCTTTATAGTATTACAAATCCAGCTGCTCAAGAGAACTATGCATTGGCTAACCTAGCCACAACAATAGACACCATACCCATTCCTCTCTATGAAATAAACAAATCCACTGGTATACCAATCGAGATTAACCTAGGGAGAACATTAAATGTTAATTCTGAACTCTCAACCCCACAAAAGGAGAAACTAATCAAATTTCTATGGGAGCATAATGATGCATTTTCTTGGGACTATAAATATATTAAGGGACTTCATCCAAATATGTGTACTCACCACATATACATATAAGAGGACTCCCAACCTGTCTGACAACCCTAACATAGGATGAATCTTTCCCTGTGAGAAAAAGTTAAGGATGACATATATAAATTTCTCACTGTGAAATTTATATACCCTACCTTCAATATCCAATGGATCTCACCACTTGTGATTGTTCCAAAGAAAAATGGGAAGCGATGAATATGTGTCGATTATAGGGAATTAAACAAATCCACTCACAGACCCTTTTTTGTTACCCTTTATCGATCAAATCATTGACACATTGGTAGGGAAGAAGTATTTTTCCTTCTTCGATGGGTTCAGTGGATATGATCAAATAAAAATATCCCCAAAGGATTAGGACAAACCTACTTTTACATGCTCGTGGGGAACATTTTCCTACTTAGTACTCCCCTTTGGACTCTACAAGACACTAGCTACTTTCCAATGAGTTGTCCTCAATACATTTTCAATCTTTATTAATGATTGTGTAGAGGTGTACATGAACAACTTCATAGTGTATGGTAATACATTTAAAGAAGCTTTGGATAATTTGGGGAAGGTGCTCAAAAGATGCAAAGAGATGAACCTTTCCCTCAATAATGAAAAATGTTTTATGCTACTAATAAAAGGAATTTTTTTGGGTAACCACGTTTCTCCTGTAGGTATCAAAGTGGATCTGACAAAAAATGAGGTAATAGTCAACCTTCCTATTCTGAAGATGAAAAAATATGTACGTAGTTTCCTAGGATATGCTAGTTATTATCATCGCTTTGTTAAAAAATTTACAAACGTTGTATTCCCTTTATTTTCATTACTTTCCAAAAAAGAAGATTTTACTTGGACCGATCAATGTCAATGTGCTTTTGAAGCTCTGAAAGAGAAGTTGTTTGCAACACCAGTCCCAAGGGGAGCAGATTAGTCCTTACCATTTCATATATTCGTTGATGATTAGACACTGCCATTGCAACAATGCTTGGGCAACGAGACAAACAAAACCCCTATGCTATATGTTTCATCAACAAGAACCTAACTCCTATGGAGCTCAACTATATGGTAATAGAAAAATAATTCCTTGTTATTTTTTATTCTATAAATATGTTTTTTAATTACATAACATGCTATCATGTTTTTCTACACACCAACCACTCTATCATTTGTTGTTTAATGAATAAAACCATCACCCAAGGTAGAGTGACTAGGCGGCTATTGCTACTACATGAATTTGACATCACCATCCTTGATAAGCCTTGGAGGGATAATGTTGTTGATGACTTCCTCTCAAGTCTCATCAATGATGGAGATATGCTTCATGTTGAGGATGGTTTTCCCAATGAACACTTATTTTCACTATCTATTAACGCTCTATGGTTTGCAGATATTTCTAACTACTTGGCTAAAAGGAAAATTCCAACACCTCTCTCACAAAAAGAACAACAAAGGATTATTAAGCAAAGTGACTGATATTCCTAGATTCAAGGCTACCTCTTTTACACTGGGTCAGATTATATGATCTGATACTATGATTGAGAGGATGAAATTCATAACATCCTAAAATCTTGTCATGATGGTCCCTATGGAGGGAACTTTACTGACAAAAAGACCACTCATAAAATGTTGTATCGAGGGTATTACTAGCCTATTGTTTTTCAAGATTCCTTAAAGTACGTAAGAAGTTGTGATAGTTTCCAGAGAACAGGATGGCATGTCTAATAATATGAAATGCCACTTCAAACTCAACGCATGGTGGATCCATTAAATAAATGGGATTTAGACTTTGTGGGACCTATTAACCCACCATCTAGATAGAATACTTATATCTTGGTTTGCACCAGCTATGTTACCAAATGGATCAAGGCCACAAAATAGGTAGTGGCAAAATTTCTCTATGGGAAAACCTTCGTCCGATTTGGGGTACCACAAGAAATTTTCACATATGGAGGGGCACAATTCACTTCAAATATCTTTCAAATTGTAACACCCTGTTTCCCCCAGTTTGTAAAAATAACTGGACTGGCCAAGAACTGTGGAAAACTCATAAATGTGAATATGTGATGCAAATGGACCTTGTGGAAAAGGTCAATAAATGTGAATAACATTATGAATTTATATTGCAGGACTGCTAAGAGGGGATGTGCAGAAAAAGAGACCACGATGGCGGTGGAAGGCACCTGGAAAGGTAGCATTAACTTCCACCGAGAATTAATACCGTATTTGGACTCCACTGGCCCGGAGAACCAAAAGCGGCTCGCTGGCCCTGAATTAAATGTCTCACAGGCTGGTAGGTAGATGGTTTAATGAGATATGGGAGGTGAACCTCCCATCCGTAGAGCCATCAGGCCTGATCAGCACGAGGGTAATCGCGCCACACGCAACCTCGCAAGAGGATAAGGCATGGGGTAGAAGCGATTGGGGGCAAACGCGAGGGGAAAACTCTGGCAATACGCAGAGTGAGTGATAGCAGAGAGGAAGGAGAGTAACCTTCGCTCCTGGTCACTGGCGGACAGAGACGCAGTCTCACAGCATTGTGGTCTCAGCTCGGGGGTGGCTAGTGGTAAATCCACTGGGAGTCGCTAAGCCTACGGTTGGGTGGAAACAAGCACCCCTCTCAGCAGTTGCATAACCCCTGGTGTTATTTCTGATAAGTGTTTTGCCTTTGGCATCTTGAAATATATGTATATGTTCATTCTGATGATTATGCCCATAAGTTGTGAAAGTGTGAATGATTTCATTATAAGAATTTCTGTATGGTATTTTGATCAGTACTAGTAGTTGTATATTTGTATGGAAGGACTATGTATGGCTTATGTCCTCATGAATTGTTATTTACATGCGTAATGATCTAACTCAGACTTCACATCTGGTTCTCGGGAGGACGACCTCCTTACCTACCTCAGATAGTATCCTGAGTGAATCTCCCCATAGAGATACCCTCCTTGAAAATCCCATCAAGAACCTAGAAGGAGGACATGAGGGTGCAAGGCCCTAAGAAATCCCTGATAGTAACAAATCGATGGACGAGATTTCATCAAGAAATTTGTGGTCACTCATGACCTTTAGATTTGGTAAGAGGAAGCCGGAAAGTTAAGTGCCTTAATCCTGATAGGTATTAATCGACGAACGAGGATCCATCGAGAAATCTACGGTCACACACGATCGTTAGATTAGTAGGAGAAAGTAGGGCGTTAAATACCTTACCACTTTGTTTTCCTGTATCTTCATGGGTAGCGAAGAGTTTAGGACCATGGATCCCCAAAGTCCATGAGAGTATCTGGGCCGTCGATCTTTCCACATTTAGGAAGTCGTGGGAGAGCCCACAAGTTAGAAATTTGTCTGAGCCGTCAGATTTCGGCTGAAAAACCCGACAGCCGTTGGATCTGTCAGAAGATACCCAAGGGTTAACACCCCAGTGGATCGGGACTTTCCAATGTGGAAACCCTGAAATAGATTTGAGCCGTCCAATTGACAGAGGCCATGTGTCACGATATCTCCCATTTCGGGAAATCGGGAATCGCGGAATCGGGATTCCCGTTGACAAGAGTTCGGGATTTTCCAATGTGGAAACCCCGGGATAGATTTGAGTCGTCCGATTGACGGAGGCCACGTGTCGCGAGATCTCCCATTTCAGGAAATCAGGAATCGCGGAATCAGGATTCTTGTTGAAAAGAGTTCGGGATTTTCCAATGTGGAAACCCCGGGATAGATTTGAGCCATCTGATTGATAGAGGCCACATGTCGTGAGATCTCCCATTTCAGGAAATTAGGAATCGCGAGATCGGGAGTCCTGGCGACAAGGGATCAGGACTTTCCTGGGTGGAAATTCCAGATCAGTTGTGGACTGTCCAATTTAAAGAGGTGACGTGTCGAGAGATTACCCGTTTCGGGAAATCGGGGATCGGGGATTCAGGAATTCCGTTGACAAAATCCCAGTCTCTTGCCTTGACAAATCCCAACCCATAATGATGAGATGATAGCAGGTCGCTAAGTCCCGATGGACGAACGAGATTCCTTCGGGAGATCTCAGGGGTTGTAACGACCATCAGATGTGAGGAAGAGATGTCAGTTTTACGATGGAGTGTGAATGCGCATTAGGGTAAGTAGAAAGCAGATCTGGATGGCCAGAGTCCACCCACCCAGATCTACGGCTGAGGATGCATTTCGGAGCCCCCTTGCCATTCTGCCTTTAATGGGGGGGGGGGTTCGGAATTGGACGTGCAACTCTCGAAAGGTCAATATTAATCCATCATGATCAACAGTGCTCAGGTGGATTCTGGATCCCCCTTGCCATTCTACCTTTAATGGGGGGGGGTTCTGGAATAGTGTGGCGTGAAGTGGGGCCCCCTCTTGTCCTGTCGACTATCGTGTCGCACTTTCTCCTCTGCCACCTGCACTCCACTTAACCATGCGACGGGGCCTGTTCTCATTGGTTGTTCTCTAGCCCTATCGGGGTTCAACGGTTGCAAAGTCGAATGGTTTGACATTACCGTAGCGCCAAGACGCGAAATTAAAAAGACACTGTGTTTATTTGAACTATGATCGTGACCCGCGATCGCTTGGGAACGGAGAGAGAAAGAAGGAGCCAGCTTACGCTGTTCCTCCATGGATATTTATGGGTTCTGATTCGGCAGAGGACCAGAAAAATCCGATTTAGGTAGTGGGTATGTGACAAAGTGGTATCAGAGCATGGTTACAACACTCGGCCTGATTGGGCTCATGCACGAGTTGCGCATAAGCTCCGTTCGAAGCACTCCTACGAGGAGTAACCCCCTAACTTAACTCTCTTGTCCAAGATTAAAAACTTGGAAACAAGAACCCGACTGTGTATGCATGTGAAAGGGTTATAAATTCATGCGCAGATTATAAAATGTATTTAACTCTTGACTAATAACCATCGTTTGTCTTTTCACCCAAGCAGACGATCAGCCACAGGAATTTACAGACGCAGAGAATGGTGACACCCCAAGAGATGGGAGAAGGCTCTCGCAATAGAGACGAAGAGTCTGATGAAAGAAGAGCAATGGGAACCCCTCCAAATCTAGTCGAGACTGTGAGGAGTCTTATGGTTGAATTGCAAAGTTGCAAGGATGACAATGAAAGGATGATGAAAGAACAAGAAAAGAAAACCGAAATTAATGCAGTTTTACTGCAGAGCTTATCCGACCTACAGCGACAAATGCAGCATGAACCCGAGATGCAGAAACATGGTTGTATCAGTGGCCATACTGAGAGGAGCACCTCAAGAAAGGTCCACCCCAAAGGTAAAGGACCAATGCTAGACGATTCCACTGAGAAGGAAGCTGGTGATTCAGAAGGCTCTTCCAACAACAGGACCAATTCCTATTCTCGAAGAAAACAGAAGAAACAAAAGACTTCCAAGGGTCATAAATTTGAAGAATTCAGAAAGGCCAAACCTCCCTCCTTCGACGGTGAGATAAAGAAGGGAGAGGAAGCCGAGGCCTGGCTACTTGGACTGAAGA
>ML809006.1:78420-113248 GCA_009831015.1 Picea engelmannii
CCTTAGAATATGTGAGCAAAGAAGGAAAAAGGATAACCCTTCAAGGGTTCCGAAAACCGGTCTCGGTGAGACAAATATCAGCCCTGCAAATGAGAAAGTATTTTCGAAAGGGATGTCCCCTATATGCAATACAGGTGTTGAAAACAATCGAAGGTGCTAAACCAAGCCCTGGCGATCACCCTATCCTGAGAGAATACAGAGATGTGTTTCCGGAAGAGGTATCGGGTCTACCTCCGAGAAGAGACATTGACTTCTCAATAGAACTCGCACTAGGAGCGGTGTCGGTTTCTAGGACACCCTACCGAATGAGCACACCTCAGTTAGTTGAACTCAAATTACAATTGAAATAAATGATGGATAAGGGTTATATTTGACCCAGCGTGTCCCCATGGGGAGCACCAGTTCTGTTTGTGAAGAAGAAGGACGGTACCCTCAGACTGTGTATAGATTATAGAAAACTCAATAAAGTAACCATAAAGAACAAGTACCCCTTTCCTAGGATCGATGATCTATTCGATCAGTTGGGGGGTGAGTCTATTTTCTCAAAGATTGACTTGAGGTCGGGATACCATCAAGTCCGAATCAAGGGTGAAGACATCCATAAAACTGCTTTCTGGACACGGTATGGTCATTATGAGTTTGTGGTAGTGCCATTTGGGTTAACCAATGCCCATGCCACTTTCATGTGCTTAATGAACAATGTACTCAGTAAATTTTTAGATAAATTTGTACTAGTTTTCATTGATGACATATTAATCTACTCTAAGAATAGAGAATAACATGAAGAGCATCTTAGACTTGTGCAGCAAGTGCTAAGAGAACATCAGCTCTATTCTAAATTCAGCAAATGTGACTTCTTTCAGAAGAAAATACATTACTTGGGACATGTTCTGTCCGAGGAAGGGGTAGAAGTAGATCCTGACAAGATCAAGTCTATCATGGAATGGCCTACCCCAAAGGATGTCTTAGACATCAGATCCTTTATGGGATTGGCGGGATACTATAGGAGATTTATAAAAGGATTCTCCAAGATTGGTTGTCCAATCACTGCCCTCCAAAAGAAGGGGACAAAATTCCCGTGGACACAACAATGTGAAGAAATATTTCAAACCTTGAAACATCTACTAACCCATGCACCCATGTTGAAAATCATTGACCCAGAAGCTGACTTCCTTGTGTGCACAGATGCCTGTAAGGAAGGGCTCGGAGGAGTCCTTATGCAGGAAGGAAAGGTGATCTTCTATGAATCCTAAAATTGAATGAACATGAAGTAAACTATGTGACTCATGATCTATAATTGGCTTCCATAGTGCATGCCTTGAAAATGTGGAGGCATTACCTCTTGGGAAGAAAATTTGTACTTATGACAAATCACTGTGGATTGAGATATTTGTTTGACCAACCAAAGCTCAATGCTAGACAAGCTAGATGGATGGCCCTCCTTAGTGAATTTGATTTTGAAATCAAACACATCAAAGGGAAAGAAAATAGGGTGGTCGATGCCCTTATCAGGAGCATGAGAATGATTCACCTGGCAGCAGTGAGTACCTGCGAGACAGATGTCAAGAACAGAGTCATAAATGCACAAGAAACAGATCCCTTCGTTCAAACTGTGACCCTGTACCTATGGCAAGAACCCACTGGAGTAAAATATGAAGGCTTCCAGATGACCAAAGGAGGTCTGCTCACCTATAGAGATAGAATGTACATTCCAAATTGTGACGACTTGAAGAGGTTCATCATGGATGAACTACATAAAAGACCATACACTGGTCACCCAGGATACCAGAAAATGATCACTGCCACCCAGAAACAATTTTATTGGCCTGGATTGAAGAAAGACATAGCCAAATATTTGGCCCAATGCATAGAGTGCCAACAGGTTAAAGCAAAACATCGACACCCAGCAGGACTATTACACCCTTTACCCATCCCATAATGGAAATGGGAAACCATATCCATGGATTTTATCACTGGATTACCAACTTCAACCAAACAGAATGATGCCATTATGGTGGTGGTGGATAAGTTGAGAAAGTCTGCTCATTTCATCCCCGTCAAATCAACCTACAAGGTGATAGATATCGCCCAGATATTCATGAAAGAGGTATTTCGACTGCACGGTATGCCGAGAGAGATAATATCTGACAGAGACACAAAATTTACTTCCAAATTTTGGAAATCACTGATGGTTGGATTGGAGACCAAATTTTTGTTCAACATCGCCTATCACCCTCAAACCGATGGACAGACAGAAAGAGTGAACCAAATATTAGAAGATATGTTAAGGATGCATGTAATGCATCAACCCATGAAATGGGAAGACTACCTGCCACTGATAGAATTCGCCTACAACAACAGCTACCAAGCATCCTTAAAGATGAGTCCCTTCGAGGTCCTCTATGGTAGGCCGTGTAATACTCTGATCAGCTGGAGTAATCCTGTAAATAGGATTTCTTTTGGACCCGACATGATGAGAGAAATGGAACAGCAAGTGACTCAGATAAAACAAAATCTGAAGATCGCTCAGAACCGACAGGAAAGTTATGTTGATCAAAAGAGAACTCCAAGAGAGTTCAAAACGGGAGATTATGTATATCTCAAAATTAAGCCCAGAAGGAGTTCCCTAAAAATGGGAGCTTGTGCCAAGTTGGCACCCCATTATTGTGGACCCTTTGAGGTTCTAGATAGAGTGGGACCTGTAGCCTATCGGCTAGCACTTCCTCCCATAGTAAAAGCACATAATGTTTTCCATGTTTCATTACTGAAGAAATATGTACATGATGCTAATCATATAATTGACTGGTCTGTGATCCAGGTGGAACCGGAGGGAGAATTTCTACCAGATCCCCAATGCATATTGGACAGAAAGGAAACCCCACTCCGAAACCAAACCATTGCACAAGTAAAGGTGCAGTGGAGACATTTTGGCCCAGATGATGTTACATGGGAAATGGAGGATGCCATGAGACAGTCATATCCAATTTTGTTTACTTCTATACATGCAATTCATGTTAATAGATGTGAACATCGAGGACGATGTTCCCTTTTAAGGGGGAGGGAATTGTAACACCCTGTTTCACCCAGTTTGTAAAAATAACTGGATTGGCCAAGAACTGTGGCAAACTCATAAATGTGAATATGTGATGTAAATGGACCTTGTGGAAAACGTTAATAAATGTGAATAACATTATGAATTTATATTGCAGGACTGCTGAGAGGGGATGTGAAAAAAAAGAGACCACGATGGTGGTGGAAGGCACCTGGAAATGTGGCGTTAACTTCCACCGAGAATTAATATCGTATTTGGACTCCACTGGCCCGGAGAACCAAAAGCGGATCGTTGGCCCTGAATTAAATGTCTCGCAGGCTGGTAGGTAGATGGTTTAATGAGGGATGGGAGGTGAACCTCCCATCCATAGAGCCACCAGGCCTGATCAGCGCGAGGGTAATCGCGCCACACGCAACCTCGCAAGAGGATAAGGCGTGGGGTAGAAGCGATTAGGGGCAGACGTGAGGGGAGAACTATGGAAATACGCAGAGTGAGTGATAGCAGAGAGGAAGGAGAGTAACCTTCGCTCCTGGTCACTGGAAGACAGAGATGCAGTCTCACAGCATCGTGGTCTCATCTCGGGGGTGGCTAGTGGTAAATCCGTTGGGAGTCGCTAAGCCTACGATTGGGTGGAAACGAGCACCCCTCTCAGCAGTTGCATAACCCCTGGCGTTATTTCTGATAAGTGTTTTGCCTTTGGCATCTTGAAATATATGTATATGTTCATTATGATGATTATTCCCATAAGTTGTGAAACTGTGAATGATTTCATTATAAGAATGTATGTATGGTATTTTGATTAGTACTAGTAGTTGTATATTTGTATGGAAGGACTATGTATGGCTTATGTCCTCATGAATTGTTATTTACATGCGTACTGATCTAACTCAGACTTCACGTCTGGTTCTCGGGAGGACGACCTCCTTACCTACCTCAGGTAGTATCCTGAGTGAATCTCCCCATAGAGATACCCTTCTTGAAAATCCCATCAAGAACCTGAAAGGAGGACATGAGAGCGCAAGGCCCTAAGAAATCCCTGATAGTAACGAATCGATGGACGAGATTTCATTAAGAAATCTGTGGTCACTCATGACCGTTAGATTTGGTAAGAGGAAGCTGGAAAGTTAAGTGCCTTAATCCCGATAGGTATTAATCGATGGACAAGGATCCATCGAGAAATCTACGGTCACACACGACCGTTAGATTAGTAGGAGAAAGTAGGGCATTAAATACCTTACCACTTTGTTTTCCTGTATCTTCATGGGTAGCGAAGAGTTTAGGACTGTGGATCCCCAAATTCCATGAGAGTATCTGGGTCGTGGATCTTTCCATGTTTAGGAAGTTGTGGGAGAGCCCACAAGTTAGGAATTTGTCTGAGCCATTAGATTTCGGCTGAAAAACCCGACAGTCGTTGGATCTGTCAGAAGATACCCAAGGGTTAACACTTCAGTGGATCGGGACTTTCCAATGTGGAAACCCCAAAATATATTTGAGCCATCCGATTGACGAAGGCCATGTGTCGCGAGATCTCCCATTTCGGGAAATCGGGAATCGCGGAATCGAGATTCTCGTTGACAAGAGTTCGGGATTTTCCAATGTGGAAACCCCGGGATAGATTTGAGCCGTCTGATTGATGGAGGCCACGTGTCGTGAGATCTCCCATTTCAGGAAATCGAGAATCGTGGAATCTGGATTCCTGTTGACAAGAGTTCAGGATATTCCAATGGGGAAACCCCGGGATATATTTGAACCGTCTGATTGACAGAGGCCACGTGTCGAGAGATCTCCCATTTTGGGAAATCGGGAATTGCGAGATCGGGAGTCCTGGAGACAAGGGATTGGGACTTTCCTGGGTGGAAATCCCAGAGCAGTTGTGGAACTTCCGATTTAAGGAGGTGACGTGTCGAGAGATTACCCATTTCGGGAAATCAGGGATTGGGGATTCGGGAATTCCATTGACAAAAACCTAGGCTCTTTCCTTGACAAATCCCGACCCATAAAGACAAGACGTTAGCAGGTGGCTAAGTCCCGATGGATGAACGAGATTCCTTCGGGAGATCTCAGGGGTTGTAACGACCGTTAGATGTGAGGAAGAGATGTCAGTTTTACGTTGGAGCGCGAATGCGCATTAGGGTAAGTAGCAAGCAGATCTGGATGGCCAGAGTCCACCCGCCCAGATCTACTGCTGAGGATGCATTCTGGAGCCCCCTTGCCATTATGCCTTTAATGGGGGGGGTCTGGAATTGGACTCGCAACTCTCGAACAGTCAAGATTCATCCATCATGATCAATGGCGCTCAGGTGGATTCCAGATCCCCCTTGCCATTTTGCCTTTAATGGGGGGGGGGTCTGGAATAGTGTGGCGTGAAGTGGGGCCTCCTCCTGTCCTGTCGATTATCGTGTCGCACTTTCCCCTCTGCCACTTGCACTCCACTTAACCGTGCGACGGGGCCTGTTCTCATTGGTTGTTCTCTAGCCCTGTCGGGGTTCGACGGTTGCAAAGCTGAACGATTTGACATTACCGTAGCACCGAGACGCGAAACTAAAAATACACTGTGTTTATTTGAACTATGATCGTGACCTGCAATCGCCTCGGAACGAAGAGAGAAAGAAGGAGCCAGCTTACGCTGGTCCTCCATGGATATTTATGGGTTTTGATTCGGCAAAGGACCAGAAAAATCCGATTTAGGTAGTGGGTATGTGACACAAACCCTCATGAAATAATATGAGATCTGACACATAATAACCACACCCTACCATCCATAAGCCAATGGGAAGGTGGAAGGAACCAGCAATATCATGGAGTCTATATTGCCCAAGATCGTGCAACTACATCTCAAAGATTGGGTCGATAGACTACCAAAAAATCTTTGTCCTTACCATAATACATGGGAAAACACCACAGGTTTCACCCTAAATGAACTTTTATACAGTAAGAATGTTATCCTTCCCACATAGTTTGAAGTAGAGACACTAAGAATTTCATTACGACTAGGCATGTACCTCTCAGAATCCTAGTAGAACCTCCTGAATCAGATCAATGAGATGGATGAAGTTCATCAAGTTTCTCTACATTATGCCTCCATTGTTACACAACAGAGAGCTAGATGGTATGACAATTTTATTAAGAAAAATAAATTCCAGGCATTAGACTGGGCTCTTTTGTATGATTCAAGGTTCAAGGATTTTAAGAGAAAGTTTTTCACTGATTGGCTTGGACCATATGAAGTCGATACCGTCTATGGAAGTGGGTTAGTGAAGTTTCCTACTATTGATGAAGATCATATTCCCCTTATGGCCAAAAGTCACAATTTGACATTTTATCAGAAACCGTTTTCCAAAGATACCTTCATTCA
The DNA here is from genome assembly GCA_009831015.1 of Picea engelmannii. Lineage (NCBI taxonomy): Eukaryota > Viridiplantae > Streptophyta > Pinopsida > Pinales > Pinaceae > Picea > Picea engelmannii. The sequence continues at coordinate 84,828 of ML809006.1, forward strand.
AGATCTTGTTTCTTATTCAAAATTGGAGATAGTTGGTATGGTATCCATGCCATCTGTACCTACAAAAAAGTGATATTTTATCAGATAATATATATATGTACACACACACACACACACACACACACACACATATACGTCTGTGAAAAAACCCTTGGGGCACGATTGGACAGATGTCATATGAAAAATATCCTTCTGGAAAATCACACACACACACACACACAATTTTGAAAACCCCCTCTGGGGGTGCAGTAAAAAAAATGTCATCTGAAGACCAACCCTCTAGTGGATGATATTTGCAAATAAAAAAAAGAGAAGGAGAATAATTTCCAATTTGACTAATAATTTGTTTTGTTACATCTTATTGGCAATACAAGAACTCTCTGCTACAAGACCTTCCACTATTGCAAAATTGTTTGCTCCTACATAACCTCCTGCTATTATAGAACCTGTTATATACCAAATTTTTAAGATATTATAATAAACTAGGAGTACACACCATGTACACCAATGTGAGTGTGGAACACAAATTCAATACATATTATAAGATAGATGAATTACACAATAACTCCTTAAAGAATAGGAGAACCTCCTCCAAATTCCCAAATACATTCATACATCCTAATTCACATCCCTCAATAATGAATACATGATCTCTCGATATATACCTATTCATACAATACACATGAGGTCACTTTACTATTAGGGTGACCCTATTACATATACATTTACACATTACATGTACATTTATCCCTATATATGCCTCCCCTTGGGGTCATATCATATACATTTAACCCCATATATGCCCCCCTTGGGTCATAACATAGTACTCACCTTAAAAAATCTTTGTCCTCAAATATTTGCAATTAAAGGCTTCACATGTGATGGAACCAAGTAATATGATTTTCTTATGTTCCTACTTTATTCATTCCATTGATGATGATTCATCCATCTGTTGGATAGGCCGTTTTGGATATAATTTTGGAGAAAAAACTAAGTATAAATAAAGGGCGCAGAAGGAAGAAAATGCATAGAAGGAATAAATGGCGCACAAGGAAGAAAGGGCACAGAAGGAAGAAATCACGCAGAAGGAGGAAATTGCACAGAAGTACAACACGAAGGACAAAGACAACACACAGACAAAAGGATAAAGCAAGTGAGTGAGAGAAGGAAGCACAAAAGGATGACAATGTGACTTTCTAGAAATATAAGATCAACAGAAAAGTTGTATAAAGAACGAGAAGTAAAAGAAGGAAAACAACCAATTAACTGAAGCTAGCCATGCCATGCATTGTAATGGGTTATTTTTGTTAGGATATTTAGACACTTAGGAGTTAGTTAAGATCTACTTGGTCTAATGTGTCGTTAGCTAAAAGTGTGTTTCTTAGTGTGTTTATTTATTATGCATTAGTATGCATTTGTAGTTAGGAAATCTGACAGTCATGATATGTTCCCGACATTGAATGATCTGACGGTTCATAATCTCCTCGATCTTAACGGCCATTGATCCATGGATTAACACCCGATTGGTCCATGATCTCTATTTAAAGAGTATGGAGAGTCATTTTCCGAGGATCGATTGTGAGAAACTCTCTTGTAAAATCTCTCTGTAATCTTTTTCTTTTGCATTAATAAACTGCTCCAAGTGGTCGCGTTGGTTGGGCTCGTGGATGTTTCCCCATAGGAGTTTTACCATGTCAAAACATTGGTGTGTTGATATTTGATCTAGTTGTGTGAGTGGTTATTGAAGGTGTTCATCCTATGTTGGAATACCTGTGTTGTCAAACATGGAATCAGAGCTTGTTTAAAGACCCGCTCTTATTGTAGATCGAGATCGTGAATACGAGTTGTCTCATCTCCATTTTCTATCATTTCCATACATTTTTGGGCTGAGAGGACTATTCCATTGTGTCTGGAGCGCTCATTTCATTCAAGAACACTTTTTGTTTCACTCGAAAAAGTTTCCATTTTCCCAAGATACGACCATTAAAGTCAGATCCAGAGGTATAAAGCCTGAATACACATTTTTTTAAATTTTTGCAGAGTATTATTTTGGTTTTATATTATTTGTTTCCGGGTTGCTACTCTTTTAGATCTGTGTATGATCTTTTCCTTTCACCCTGTTCGAACTCGGAAAATCAGAAACATATAGGAAAAGGTGCATTTTTCGGGTAAGCTAACCGAGATCTAACCCTTGTTGTCATCGAGAAACATAATTTTTTTCTTGTGTGAAAAGATTTTTTTTTTAGCACATTCTCCAAGGCCATCTTCAACAACAACAACAAAAATCCTCTTGCTAAACAATACAATATGTTTTGCTAGCCCATTTGGTTAAAAGTTACCTTATTAATTAAGAGGTATTGAGTTCAAGTGTCTCTTTTTGATACCTTTTTTGAAAAAGTTCATACTCCATTGAAAAGTGTATTTCACTTCAATTATAAAAGTGAATCACTATAAGTAGCTTTAATACTTTATTTTAGAGTTGGTTATTTTGCATGCGACTTTTATTTTATAAATTAACTTCATTGTGAAAAATATCCCCACTTCGTTTTAAAAAAGTGGGCCACTTCATAAAGAAACTTACATCACCACGTGGTCCTTTGGTTACCGTTTACGCCTTTTTTAAAAAGGGCATATTTTTCACATCCGAAGTCTGTTTTTAGTGTCGTTTTTTTTAAACCGCATAATTTTTCGAGATATTTCCATCTAGATCATTAGTTTCAGTTTTTAAATCCATATTATATACATATTTAATATGTCTTATTCCAGTAATTTTTTGCTTACCAGCACCAACTACTTCCAATAAAAATCTCATATGGAAGATTTATTAAGAAGTAAAGGTTTGTATCGGATTACCTTCAAAAAGGAAAAAGAACCCACTGATGTTGATAATAAAGAAAAATGGGCTCTTAGGAGTGAAGAAAGACGTGGACTAATCAAAATGTCCATCTCTCCTGATTTAAGGTTCCACCTTAAAGAAATTGATGACCCCAATGAAGCTTGGGAAAATATTGAATCTGTGTTTGGTAAACTCAATATTATCCGAGCACAACAGTTAGAAAATAAAGTATTGACTTTAAGTCCAAGTGATTTTTCTTGCATTGGATACTATCGATCTAAGTTTAAAACACTCATAATTTTATGTGAAGAATGTGAAATAAAGATGGAGGAAGAGCGTTGCATCTATCTTATTATTTCTAAGATAGGTAGTGCATATTTTGTGTTTGTATCTACCTTCTATGCCATGAGAGAGGCTCTAGGGAAAGCTTATCAAAAACCCACTCTTGAGTCCTTTTTTGTTTCTTTGATTAGAGAGGAATATAAGCTTGTACAAATTGGAGTGCTCAACACTGAAGGTACCTCCAACAAATCCTTAGTCACCCAGCAGAAAGAAAAAACCAAGAATCACAAGAAGCAACATCCTCGCTACAACAACAAGCAACATAAGGGTCCCAAACCCACTCAGACAACTTCAACTCCTAATGGTGATAAAAGAGCAAGATATAAAAATAAGAAGACTAACAAACATTGCAACTTTTGTGATAAAGATGGTCATGATGAGTCCAAATGTTTCAAGAAGATGGCAGCTTTAGAAGTAGCAATGAAGAAGCACAACATCAGTATTGATTCTACTTCTTCTTCTTCTTCTCATGGACATGCACTTTTTTCTTCTTGTTTCTCCTTCAATACAACTTATACTTCTTCTTTTGATGAGTGGCTTATTGATTATGGAGCATCTTATCCTATGGCTAATGATAAAGAAATATTTTCTGCTCTAAATGAATGTAACACCAAGAAAACATTTGTTGGTGATGTTAGATCTCTTAGTGTTGTGGGATCTGGAACAATTCAAGTAGATAACGGTCATTTCAATGATGTATTATGTGTTCCAATTCTTTCTTGCAACCTTCTATCAGTATATCAAATCACTCATTCAGGTGAAGGTAAAAATGTGAGTTTTCACCTCACCAAGTTGTAATCAAGGATCTAAAATATCCTAAGCATGTTCTTGCAACTGGAATTGCCGATGATATTACCAGGTTGTACAAGTTTGACAACTTTGGGTCATCATCTTTTTCATCAGTTTTTGTTGCTCATAGCGATGACTTGAGAAAACTTTGGTATGAGTGGTTTGTTCATCTAAACTATCGCTCATTTCAACAACTATGTAATCAACAGATGGTGACTAAACTTCCTCATGTTTCATGCAGAGATGGTGTTTGTGTTGGTTGTGTTCTTAACAAACATCATTGGGACAGTTTTGACAAACGTGCCTCTTGGCACACCTCAGTCCCTTTGCATCTTGTTCACAACGATTTGTGTGGTCCACTTTCTACTCCTTTTTAAGGGTGCAAGTATTTCTTAACTTTCATTGATGACTTTTCCATACGTACTTGGGTTTACTTCTTAAAACTTAAGAGTGAAGTTTTTGACAAGTTTTTGGCCTACAAGACCCTTGTAGAAAATCAATTTGGACATCAAATTCAAAGGTTAAGAACAAATAATGGAGGTGAATATGTGAACACTAATTTTACAAGCTGGCACTACACAGGGCACCCAAATGCAACACATTGTTCCATATACACCACAAAAAAATGGTGATGCTGAGAGAAAGAACCACACATTAAAAGAAATGGCTAATTGTATGATCCAATCTAAGGGATTAAGTCTAAAGTATTGGGCGGAAGCAATCAACTGTGCAAATTAAATAGTAAAACACATTCCCACAAAGGTTCTTAAAAATATAACATCAGAATAATCTTGGACTAAAATTAAACCAGATGTAAGTCACTTCCATGTATTTGGCAGTATAGCATGGGCTCACATTCCTAATGAGAAAAGGAAAACATTGCAGCCTAAAAGTGAGAAGTGTTTATTTGTTGGTTATTCTGAAGATGCAAAAGTTTATAGACTTCTTCAACCACGTTGTAATGAAATTATTATTAGAAGAGATGTTAAATTTGATGAAAATATCTTGTCTTGCGATCCTAATTCGACGATTGTGCCTTATTCGGCCTGCGAGCCATATTTGACATTTGTGCCTTCTTTTGTTCCTATTCTAGTTTCTTCTTTAGATGACGATAATGAGGATGAAAATACACCTCTAACTGCTCACCTTCCTCCAGATGAGTCCTTTGAACCTGAACTAACACCAATTCCACTGCTTCCTAGATGGGTTTGTTCAAAAATGAGAAGCAAATGGTGGTCTTGTCGGTGATCCTTCAGATCAGCGTCAAACACGTTCACAGTTCCAACAAGACTCTTCTCTTTTGGCTCAAGTTTCAGAGACTCGTGATCTAGAGACATTGTAGAAGCTTCAGGTCATCCAGATTGGGATACAATAATGAATGAAGAGTATCATTCTTTAATGGAAAACGATACTTGGGATCTTCTACCTCTTCCCAAAGGAAGAAAACTTGTTAGATGTAAATGGGTCTATAGAACTAAGTATGCATCTGATGGAAGTGTTGAAAGATACAAGGCTCAGTTAGTTGCCAAAGGATTTTCCCAAGTTGAAGGAATTGACTATAATGAAAGATTTTCCCCTATAGCCAAAATGAATTCCATCTACCTTGTTCTTGCCCTTATTGCCTCACATAAATGGGAGGTCCATTAGAAGGATGTTGAATCTTCCTTCTTGCACAGATATTTGCAAGAATAAATCTACATGGAACAACCTCCTAGCTATGTCCAAAATGAATCTAGCCTTGTTTGTCAACTTAAGAAATCTCTTTATGGTATTAAGCAAGCTCCCCAAGCTTGGTATGCCAAAATGAACAAATTTCTTATTGACACCAAATTCTCTAGATGCCATTATGATCCTAATGTCTATACCAAAAAAGTAGGAAGCCATCTGATAATCTGTGTCCTTTATGTTGATGACATTATCCTTACTTGTAGTGACTCAAAAATTTTAAACCATGTGAAAACCAGTCTGAAGAAGAAATTTGAAATGATAGACTTAAGATTTTTGCACTATTTCCTTGGCCTCCAATTTTTGTAAACCAATGAATGAATTTTTCTTTCCCAGTCTAAGTGTTCTTGTGACCTTCTTCGTCGCTTTCACATGTACAATTGTAAACCAACCCCTTCTCCCTTCCAGTCTAGAGTCAAGCTTACTGCCACCTGTACTTCTCCCAAATTTGATGCCACCCTGTACCATCAGTTAGTTGGTAGCCTCTTATATTTGACTCATACCCATCATGATCTTTCCTTTTCTGTTGGTCTTGTTGCTCGGTATATGAAAACACCCCATGAAATCCATTGGAAATAAACTAAAAGGATACTTTGATATGTCCATGGTACAATTTAGTTCGAGATACATTACAGTTCAGGGGGGAATCCTTTATTGGTGGGTTTCACTGATTCAGATTGAGACGATGACCCTGATGATCAAAGTCTACTGCAGGTTATGTTTTTAGCCTTGGTTCAGGACATGTCACTTGGGCCTGTAAGAAACAACATGTTATTTCACTTTATTCAGTAGAAGCAGAGTACCGAGCAGCGGTAAATGCAAGTCAGGAAGCCTTATGGCTTCGACAGATCCTTTCAGAGTTTGGATTCTAGCAAAAGCATCCAACCAACCTTTGGTGCGACAATCAGAGTGCCATCAAGCTCGCCAAAGACCCATTTCAACATCAATGCAACAAGCACATCAAGATACACATTCACTTCACCAAAAAGATCATTCATGATCAAGTTATTGAAGTGCTCTTTTTCCCTATAGAAGATCAAGTTGCAAACATTTTCACAAAGTCTCTTACAGAAGCGGGTTTTCCAAACTTCGATCTATGTTAAGAGTTCAAGAAGTTGTCATTAAGGGGGGATAGTCTCTAATGTCTCCTTCCTTCTCCTATTGTGTCACTATTGTAAATCCTTCAATCCTATCCCAAGTTGTTCTTAAGGGGGGATGTTAGGATATTTAGACACTTAGGAGTTATTTAATATCTACTTGATCTAATATGTCGTTAGGTAAAAGTGTGTTTCTTTATTATGCATTACTATGCATTTGTAGTTAGGAAATCCGATGGTCACTAAATTTTCCCGACATAGACTGATCTGATGGTTCATATTCTCCTCAATCTTAAAGGCCATTGATCTGTGGCTTAACACCCGATTGGTCCATGATCTCTATTTAAAGAACATGGAGGGTCATTTGTCGATGATCGATTGTGAGAAACTCTCTTGTAAAATCTCTCTGTAATATTTTTCTTTTGCATTAATAAATTGCTCCAAGTGGCCGCATTGGTTGGGGTCATGGATATTTCCATATAGGGGTACTACCATGCCAAAACATCAACGTGTTGATATTTGATCTGGCTGTGTGAATGGTTATTGAAGGTGTTCGTCCTTTGTTGTAATACTTGTGTTGTCGAACAATTTTGGGATATATAATAATAGGGTTTTAAGCCTTATATTTAGGGCATACATATGTAATGGGATTGGGAGATTAGTGTGTGGATAAGGGAATTAATGTTATGAAAATATCATGAATGTAATAGACAATAAGTAAGAAAGAAGATGAATAAATAAGGAGTTTAGGGAGGATATTGTGTCTTGTGTTTTTAATTGTCTATATGTGTTTATGAATGATGATATACTTCATAGAATGGAGTTATTCTATGGATTGATTATGCTGCAAATGTTCATGTCTGGTTGTGATAATCTAGGTAATAATCTAGAACTTACTTAAGCTAAAGAATAAGGAACAATGATTCACACCTCTGCCTCCCTTTCCATTACTACTGAAAAAACCTAGTTCTTGTAGTCCCAATAGATACCTCGGGTAAGACTTCATCTGCGCAAGAAGGTGATGCCGAAAGGGTCAATGTCTTGAGGGTTTATTGGTCACAGTTTAACCGAATCTTGGGTCTTAAAACCCGTGTGCAGACCAGTCGTAGCCCAACAAATGGTTATGTTGTCAGGACCAGGAAATTACGATTAAGGGAATGTTTTGGAGGCTGACTAAGAAGGAAATCACATACTGGTTGGAATGAAAAGAAAATGAATTCACGCGACAAGAAAAAAAGAACATTCGGATGAGTAACAAGCAATGGATGCAAAAGTATGTGTTCACAGACTTGCATGAAATTTTCTTTGGCAAATTTCCAGAAATTTTGACAGAATGGCTAGAAAGATTGGTTGAGAAGACATGAAGGTTTAATGTTGCAAAACCAAATAATTGGACTCCTGGATTGATAAAACAACTAAATTAGGTAAGTAACTCAACTACTCCAATAGTTGATTTTTTGTTAGATAGTGTATTTACAAATTTTCCATTAGATTGCATTCAATCATACAGTGTTGTAGAAATATTTTTTTTCAAAGGACCACGTAGTAGGTTCTTGAAATCATTAAATACATGGATAAAGATGTTCTTATGTGAAAAAAAAATGATGATTATGAAGTATGACATCTAAAGGGGCTTTGTGCACATAACAATGAACGAGGAAGGAAGAGACTGATGATGCAAGAAGGAACATACAAGAGGTAGAGTACGATTTTGGATAATTACGCTGAGGAAGAAGGTATAAGTGGAAAAATATTGGGGCTGGGAGAGATGAGTAACACAATGAGCCGAAAGAAAACAAACCTTGCGCACAAATACGGATCGTGGAGATACCATATGGAGGAGGAAAAGAAGAAGAGTATCAGTCTAGTCCAGTAATAGAGGAACCCAAAAGTCCTACTCATATAGGATCATGTGTGAATCTATGACCCTGTGTGTGGCACCACAATCAGAGCAGTTGAATACTTTTCAAAATATATCATAGTTAGTCAAGGATTACAGAGTAGTAGTAGTCAAAATAGTGGGAGTAGTACATGGAGTCAAAATCAAAGTCCACCAACACCACCAAGAGGGGGGAATACACAAACCAACATATCAGGAATAGAAAATACACTTAGACTTCCTGAATTCAAGGGGGGCATATAAGAGGATCCATAAACAACATTTATTTGTTTGCAGAACAATTTGGGCCGCTAAAAACATACAAGATGATGTCATAAAAATTGTGCAGTTAGCAACAACATTTAGAGGTTGTGCACTGGTATGGTATATGAAATTACAAATCATTACGCCTATAGGATAGGCCAGGACCTTGTCAGAGATAAAGAAAGCATTATTGAAGGAGTTCAAAAATCCAAAGTCGGAATCACAGTACATCACCAAACTAAAAGAGATCAAACATGTACAAACAAAGTTTGTATGGGATTACGATCAATGTTGTAAGGATGTAATGGGGAGACTGACGTTCCAAATTTTGTATCAACAACATCAAGAGTAGTTTATTATTGGACTTCTACCACACATTCAGAGGCCCCTGATTCAACAGAAGGTTACATCGCAACTTGAGGCACTAGAAATTGAAATGAAACTAGAATCATCGTCGACGGAAGACACTGAACAAATGACACAAGTTCATACATAGTTGGTTGCATTAACAATCCAGTTGGACAAGATTACCAAGGGAAGGGAAAAATGAGAACATGTTTGGTGTAAAAAGTGCAAGATGAAAGGTCATCACAAGGACGAATGCCCAACATTCGTGCAGTATTTGGTAGCTGGAGTGCCAAATCCACTGCCTGGAGGAGGACACTGTGAGATCTGTAAGAAATGGGGCCATCATCCCACTGAGTGTCCATTACTCTAGAAATATCAGAGTACTCCAAAGAATTTGTTTTGCAATTTTTTCAAGTTGGTAGGGCATGAAGAGAAGGATTTTCGGGCGTTTGACTTACTAAGAGAGAGAACATCAAATATATATAGGATATAGGAAGATAATACTGGTGCATATGGGAATAGCGTGTAATATAACGATCATCGAGGTTTTAATCAGTGGAACAGAACAAATTTTGGTAGAAGCAGAGGTAGAGGAGGATGAGGACCAATTATATGTTATAACTGTAATCAACCTGGACACTTAGCCTGAGATTTTAAAAACATTTGTACCACGTGCACATATTGCAGAGCACTGGATCACGCAATGGAGGACTGTCCCCAACTAGTTGCAAAATGGAAGGCTAGAGGCAACCCAAACTAAAATCAACATCAGAGTCAGAATGTGTAGATGATATCGGTCGAAATATGCAGTGAAGGACCAAAAATCACAGTTGTTACTCATGGAAGAGTTTAGATAGGCATATATGTGGAAACTCAAGGAAACCAAATATAGTAATGGGTAAGAAATTCAGCATGGCCTATGCCAACATTCAACCCACAATAGGAAAAAGAGACACATCAGAGTGAAAGAAAGGAAATACTTGAACCACATGGGGAAGCGTCAACATCATCGCTACCTCATATAGAAGACCCAGTGGTCCTTGAAAATACAAGTGAGAAAGTAAGTACACTAACCAAATTCTTAAAGAGTTGTGTAGAACTGATTAAGGATAGAACTACGCTCAATATATTATATAACATGATTGATCATTACGCAAAAGGAAGGGACACCTCTGTCGCACAAAGAATCTTAAATCAGGTATTGTGCAGGAAGAGAACCAATGGGGAATTCAATTTTAATGCGCAGATTGGGGAGTATGATGTGAATAATGTTATTCTAGATTTAGGATTAGATGTGAATGTACTACCTAAGAATACATGGGAGATGATGGGAGAACCTAAGCTAATATGGTCCCCTGTTCAGTTAAGGCTCGTGAATCAACATAAGATAATCTCAATTGGGTGACTAACGGGAGTACCTATGAACATAGATGGGGTGTGTAGCATGGTAGACTTTGAAGTTATTGAGATCATAGATGATAGTCAACCATATCTAGTCTTAATGGGATTGGAATGGGCAGTCAATAATCATGTAATCATTAACTTTAAAAGGAGAGAGATGATCTTTGAGGTTGGGGATCTAAAATTTATTGCATAGTTGGACCCATCAGAAGGGAAGAGATACACCAAGTCAGTAAGAGGAAGTTACATGGAAAATTTATATAGTCTGATTACGTGAATGGAGGATTATGTCAACCCAACAATGGATTGTGCGCTAAGTTGGAGAATTATTGGTTCATGTGCATCGAATTCAGAAGTTGGTTTAGAAAATTGGAAACAGAGAATGCATGAATTATAAACTAGACAATGTGCACGTATAAACCGATCCTTGCATTGGATTGGAACATAGCTATGTGACCCACCGAGGTACCATGGAATAGCTGAGATTGATGTGTTTATAAAAGAATTTGCATTACAGGTTCTTGAACAATAGAGTCTCTTTACACTGGATGTTGTCTTAAAATAAACCCAAACTAGATGGTGGGCCATGGGAAAAAATGGAATGAAGGACTGCGCATAATGCAATATACTTATGGAGATACACTTTGGGCCCGAGGAAGCAGAAGGTGTGTAGAAATTAATAAGAGAGGGTGAAATGGTGAGTCACATAAACAGATGTCAAGCTTTATGGTGCCAATAAATAGAGACAAAGTGGATGCATTGATTCATACACAGATTGGATACAATCCTGAGGAATTGGTATTTAGAATTGGAGATGCGTAGGGAGACAACATAATGGCAAGGATTGACCTAGAGATTCAAAATCACATTCTCATTTGAACATGAATCCCCCTACATACATGAAACACTACATGTCATTTGAACAAAGATCTTCTCGACAGTAGAATCGATGGAAGAAGTACCATTAGATAGGGCACACAAATCCAAGATGTCGGTCCATAAGCTATTGGAATGCTATAATGTCATGATGGAAGAATATGAGGAAGAAGATCCCAGGAATGGGAAAGTACCAGATACAGAAGGAACATGCACAGTAGAAGGGTCAAATCTTGTATCCGTCGCATACACACAGCCTATAAAGACAAAGAAAGTCACCATTGGGACAACGAAGAATCCTAAGTTTACATAGATAGGAGGCTATTAGAACGATGAGACAATTGAAAAGGCGGTAGACTTATTACGGGAATATCAAGACTTATTTCCAACCACATTCTCCGAGATGAAAGGGATAGCAGGTGATTTAGGTGAGATGAGTATTCCACTAAAACTTGGAGCCAAGCCAACACGACAGAGACCCTATAGATTGAACCCGAGGTACAAGGAGAAGGTGAAGGATGAAATAGACGGGATGTTAGATGCAAGAATAATTGAACCAATATAAGAGTCTGAGTGGATTAGCCCAATGGTGGTGTAGGACAATAAGACCATATGAATTCAAATCTACGTGGATCTAAGGAAGATGAATGACGCATGATTACATGATCCATTCCCAACACCATTCACGGATGAAGTACTAGAGAACGTAGGAGGTCAAGAAATGTACTCATTTATAGACGGATTCTCTAGATACCATCAAATAAAAATTGCTCAGGAGGATAGACACAAAACCATATTTGCGACAAAATGGGGGCAGTTACCAGTACGCAGTGATGCCATTTGGATTGAAGAATTCCCCTACGATATTTTCTAGAGTGGTGGTGGCAACATTCAAGGAGTTCATCCATAAATTTTTGGAAGTTTATTTAGATGATTGGACGATGTTTAGTTTACTACAGGACCATATAGAAGTACTTTGGCTTATGTTATATCGATGCAGACAATGTCATATTTTGTTGAACTTGAAGAAATGTATCTTTTTTGTGCCATTTGGAATTATACTAGGACATGTAGTATGCAAACAAGGCCTATTGGTTGACCCAACCAATATCGAAATTATTATGGAGTTGTCACCTCTGACATCAGTCAAACAACTAAGATAAACTTTGGGCCATACAGGCTATTACAAGAAGTTTATCAAAGGATACACGCATATTACAACACCCATGGACAAGTTACTGAAGAAGGAAGCCAAGTTCCAATGGAATGAGGACTTCCAGAAGGGGTTGGACACGTTAAAACATAGACTGGTCACTGCACCCATTTTAATATTTCCAGACTGGAACAAGGATTTCCATGTCTATGTTGATGCATCATCCATTGCACTGGTGAAATACTCTCACAACAAGGAGAAGGAGACATAGACCATCCGGTTGTGTTTGCAAGTAGGAAGTTATCTATATTGAAAAGATTTATACCACTACAGAACAAGAAGGCTTGGCCATGATCTATGTTCTCTAGAAGTTCTGACATTATTTACTTGGGTCTCACTTCAAAATGTACACAGATCATTCTGCATTAAAGTATTTAGTCAACAAAACTATCTGAGGAAGAATATGCAAATGGATGTTACTATTTCAGGAATATGACTTTGGGGTCATAGTAAAACCAGGGAAGTTGAATGAAGGACCCGATCATCTATCACGCATATTAACATGATAGGATGTAGGTAATTTAGATGATAACTTCCCAAATGCCCAGTTATTTGCAGTAAGAATGGTGGATTATTACTTCGCGGACATTGTGGAGATTCTGAATACATATGTGGCTCCCTCTGAAATGACAGTTGCACAGAAGAAACAATTGGTAATGAAAGAAAAAAACTATCAGTTGATTGTAGGGACCTTGTATAAGTTAGGGGCATATGGAATCTTGAGGTGGTGTGTACTGGAACATGAAAGATCAGTTATAATAGAGGAAGTGCACAATGGAATTTCTGGAGGACATTACACATGCAAAGTAACGACACATAATATTTTATGCCCAGGGATTTGGTGGCCCACATTGCACAAATATGAAAAGGAGTATTATCATTCCTGTGACATATGTCAACGACTGGGTAAACCATCTAGGCACGATGAAATTCCAATACATCCACAAGTTACGTTGCAAGCCTTTGATAAGTGGGAAATTGACTTTGTAGGTTCGATCAACCCACAAACAAGGATATCATGAGCAATATACATCATTACTGCGACAAAGTATCTAACCAGGTGGGAAAAAGCAACACCGGTTACTGATTGCACTGCAAATACTATTGTGTGGTTCTTGTTCAAAAATGTAGTCACCAGGTTGGGATGTCTGCACATATTACTTAGCGATCAAGGTACGCATTTTTTGAACACGAAAATTGCTGCACTAACTGAGGAATTTCATATTCACCATCAGAAGAGTACACCATATCACCCTTAGGCTAAGGGAATAGTGGAAGCATTTAATAATACTTTTGACAAAGATCTGCAATGTTGGAAGAGATGATTGGGACTTATGCATCCCTGCAATACCATGGGAATACATAACTACCAACAAGAAGCTAACAGGGAAGTCACCTTTTCGATTGGTCTTTGGACAGGAAGCAGTGATAATAATGGAGTTAATTATACCTAGTCTACGCATTGCAGCCATCACTAAGCTCTTGGAAATAGGTGCAATAGAGGAGATATTGGAATAGTTAGTCCAGCTTGAAGATGACTGGTTTCTGAAAAGATTCCATTATCAGGTGCAGAAATCCAGAGAGAAGGTTTGGCATGATCAACACATTAAAAGTAAGAAATTTCAAGTCAAAAAATTGGTACTACTTTATGATAGCAGGTATCTACAACACCCAGGGAAGTTTCGCATGCATTGGTTAGGTCCCTATGTGATACAAGAGAAAACTGAGATAGGTGTTGCATGGTTGGGAACCTTGGATGGACAGGTCTCGGAAGGAATAGTGAGATGGAAGTCGATTGAAACTATATAGAGACATTCTCCCATTGGCGCAATAATATGGGTTTCTCCTAAAACCATTGTATTATAGTAAGTGTACCATAGTAGCAAGAAAAACAAGAAAACTACAATAAAAAAGTAGAAAAAGGAAAGAAAAATAATAAAAAGTAGTGATAGGAGAAATAAAAAGGAGTGAGTGAAATCCCAAGGTATTATAACTTGCATAGTCAAAAATATCATCTCCCATGAAGGAACATTGTGCCAAGTTCAACGATAAGATACGAACAGGCCCGACTGTGATGATAAACGCACTATTGCGTAAGTTGGAACGAAAAGATCATTAAATACAGTCAGACATGGAAAAGATAGTTGGACAGTTGGCGTAATGGGTCATAAAAGCACCATAGACACATTAAATCTGAAAAGACTCTCAAAATCCCGGATAGATCAACAATACAAAAGGAGGATCATAAGGCGAATTTGGAAATTAAGGAACATTTAGTTACCCAATTATTAACTTCGACACCAGATTGGAGAAGTCAGTTAAGGTGAGATAAGACATGTCTACTTGGCAGGAACACACAAAATACCGAGAGGGAAGGAAACTCGTCGTCATTTTTTCATATGAAGCAGGAGAAAACAGAGCCAAGTTCCCCAAGCCAAGTTCCCCAAACCAAGTTCCCCAAGCCAAGTTACAACAACCCACATAGACATAGAGTGTTCGTTCACAAATCCTCCATACAACGAAAATGGCACCTCCGAGAGTAGGACCATCTGGTACAACAAGGAAATAATCAAATCAAAAAATGGAGGTTGAGGTCGAATAAGTGGCCATAACTTCAACCCCGACAACACCCAAAATTTTTCACAAAGATTATTTGCCTCTGAGGCAGGATGATGCACCCCACGTTACAGTACCAGTGAATGCCAAATATCCATTACCCATATCATTGGTCCCGTAGGGGGTCAAGAAATATGAGTACATGCTTGCCAAGGTGGCCAACTTGAAATTTATCGACCGCAACATCACAAACACAAAAACGTTCCCTAAGTTGGTCAGGGATCAATACTTATGCACAAAGACCGAACTCAGGTGGAAGGAGAGGAATGGGCATCGGGCTTGGATAAATCCAGGATTCTCAAATTGTTTGAAATTCCACATTTCAGATGCAATAACGAAATCAATGCTTGTGTCAAGGTATTGCTCAGTTTCATCCATGGGGGGACACTTTGTCTAGATCCCGTAGTTTCAATTGATACAACGCTAGTTGCATGCATTACGAGGTTGAGCAAAGCAGGCGAAGACCCATCTTTATTATTCCTCAAAATGGGAGAACGCGCCCTCTCCAAGACCATCAAAGACACGTATGACACATTCAGAGGATAACTCGGTCTAGATGTAAAGACCGCCGGTGACCAAGAGGTCAAGTTCACAACACAGGTTTTGGTTTGCAAATTGTTGCGTAAATTTCGAAAGGATGACATACTAGGGGCAGTCATCTCTACGAAAAAGAGATGCAAGGAAGGCATGCAGATGAACTAAGCAACCTTCCTCATGAATCATTTTTTGTCAGACTACACATAATCCCAGGAAAAAGGTGCATAATTTCATTATGCATGGCTATTGATTCTTATTGAGAGGATCGGATGGCAGGAACCCGCATTTTACTAGCGCATGCATGTTTCAGGTCGCAACCTATTGGACGCTATATATCCCAACTTATGGAACTCCACCATCTGGAGACGACAGACAAATGTAAACACTATTTTTTAAACATATTTACAGTTCATCACAAATGTAGTAGAGACTACAATGTGTATTCCTGAGGATGATGTTATTTCCTATCGGGACATCACGCACTTCAGATCCAACATGCAACACCTCTATGTGCATTCCAAAAATGATCCTACGCATAAGGATTTACCAACCAATTACCAGTTGACAGTGGAAGAGGTGCACGCCATAATTAATTACTGGGAGGACAACTGGAAGAATCCAACAGAAAATACAGGGTCCTCCCAAGAGGATAATGACCAAGGGAAAAGCGAGGAAGAGGAAGAGGATCAGACAAATGGTACAGAAAAGCACCCTGGCCAATCGAAAGTCCTTGAAGTTGGCCTCAAAAGGAAATATCAGGAGCCAGAACAGACAGGAGGGGTGCCAGAAAGGATAGGAGGAGAGATAAAGAAAGAAAAGCCCAATCCCAAGCCCCATTTTATATTTTGACTGTTGGTGATATGGATCGCATTGGGTACTTGATCCATGATTCCACTGAAGAACTTTGGGAGGAAGCTACGACAAAGCACGAGGACCAACAAAAGAATGTCCATGATCACTTGGGAGTCCTCCAACAAATTTTAGAAACAACATGCATTATGAAAGACCACAAGAAAGGGGATGATTCATCCACATCATAAAGGATAACAGAGGCTAGTGTGCAGGCAACTCTAATCCAACCCTTAGGGGAGCATCAAACTATACAACTCGACGCAGTTGTGCTGGAGTAGCCAACAAGGGAATTGCAGGAACATATTGCGGCATTAGGACAACTTAGTATCATCATCTCTAGATTACCCTCCAAAGGGTAGAGGAACTCCAAGCAAATTTGGTATAGGATATCAGGCATCGATGTGATGCCACACATTGAGACTTGGTCACATTTAGGGATGAAACTTCCCAGATATAAACACAGTATTATATGACCCTACAGCAAAAGAAGGAACTTGAAGGCATAATCTCGAAAATTATGAAGACACAAGAGAGCGCAAAGGAGAGGGAAACAAAAGACTAAAAGGAGAACGATGATGTAGACACTATGTTATATAAGACACATGCCGTCGTCCAACAGTTATACAAACAAGTACTCGAAGTCCCCTTGGTCGTAGAGGCCACCATGGAGGAACAATTATTGAATATTGGGGAAGTTATGAAGAGATTCAGAGAGAATATCTAGGATCTGCAACTGCAGAACATACTAGGCATGCCACCCAAGGTGTGTGAGGGTAGACTGCGAACAATGACACTAGCAGTTTCCAGGATTAAGAAATTTGATGAGGAATACGCATGAATTTGTGAGGAAAGTGCTAAAGTTTGGGAAGAATTTTTGGGAGACCCAGAAATGAAGGTCGTAGAGGCCAAACTACGAGCAATGCAAGAGTAGGCATATGAGGTGGAAAAAAAGGTGACAACATTATCATCAGTCGAGTGAATGAAAACCATTTTTGTGCAACTACATGAATGTATCGATGTAGAAAGTCTCAAGGACCAGCAGAAGGTCCTTCAACAAAGACTTAGACCTAGACAAGAGGAAGCGGTCCACATTATTGGTGAACTGACCAATGTACAGGGAAAGGTAAAACAAGCTACAGTTGACACAGAGGGTAAACTTCAAGACTTTACCAAACATGCCACGAAGGAGATTACAACAAAAGAGGCCACCGTGGTCATAGAGGTAGAAGCAAATAAGGTTGTCGTGCAACAATTCATTGTAGGGTGGAAGAACAAGCAACAGGCATGAGTGGCTTGAGACGAGCCATGGGTGAGTGTTGGGGGCCTATTGGACGGGTTGTTTTGGATATAATTTTGGAAAAAAACCTAAGTTTAAATAAAGGGGTGCATAAGGAAGAAAGGGCGCAAAAGGAAGAAACAACGCAGAAGGAAGAAATGGAACAGAGGGAATAAATCATACAGAAGTAGGAAATCACATAGAAGGAAGGAAGTGAACAGAAGGACAACACGAAGGATGGAGACAACAGATAGACATAAGGATAAATCAAGCGAGCGAGAGAAGGAATCGCAAAATAATGACAGTGCAACTTTCTAGAAACATAATATCAACAAAAGGGAATTAATGTTATGAAAATATCATGAATGTAAGAGACAATTAGTAAGAAAGAAGATAAATAAAGGAGGAGTTTAGGGAGGATATTGCATTTGGTGTTTTTAATTGTCTATATGCGTTTATGAATGATGATGTACTTCATAGAATGGATTTAGTCTATGGATTGATTATGCTACAAATGTTCATGTATGGCTGTGAAAACCTAGGTGATAATCTAGAACATACTTAAGCTAAAGAATAATGAACAATGATTCACACCTCTACCTCCCTTTCCCTTACTACTGCAAAAACCTGGTTCTTGCAGTCCCAATAGATACCTCGGGTGAGACTTCATCTGCGCAAGCAGGTGATGCCGAAAGGGTCGATGTATTTAGGGTTTTTTTGTCACAGTGTAACTGAACCTTAGGTCTTACAACCCATGTGCAAAGCAATCGTAGCCCAACACCATCCAAAATCAATTATTTTTGGTGTTAATCCTTGTAGGCTAGTTGTTGTGTAATTTTCTTTTCTTTGATTCTCTATATTGTTGTTTTAACTTCTCCAATTTGTAGTCAATGTTCTTATCTAATAATATCTTGTTGAAGAGTGGTTTTGTGACAACCTATTCCATGAAAATTGATAAGTATTCCATCTTCTTCCTCAATAATGTTGATTCTTCCTCGATAATGTTGATATTGATCTTCTTGTCTACCTTGAAATCTTTCTTGGTAATGAGGGTGTCGATATGGTTTCACATTTGATGATTTTCCTTCACTCTACACACCCATTTCATCTATATTCTTCTTAGAGACAAGGGAATCCTCTATCCTCCTTACTTGGTCTTTGATTACTCTAGTGTTGGATATAATACCATCATATTTGACATGTACATCCTCTAGATGGACTTCAACTTCTTCAAGTATCTTATGGTGACCTTCTTGAATCTTATCTTCTTTCTCCTTTTGAAGTTGCAATGTGACCCCATTTACCAAATTCTTACATCTGTCTTCAATTCTAGATTGAATTTATGATTTTACCTCATCAATAGTTAGGGATTCCTCAACCTTCTTGAAAATTTCCTCTTCAATTTTTTTATAGTGTCCTCTTCAATTTTTGTGTTAATATTTTCAACCTTATTCTCTGATTCAGACTCCTGTAATTGTCTTTTCACCTTATTTACATCATTGAGAAGTTCTTGGTTATGCTTACATAACCTTTTTATTCCTTCATCTTTCTTTTTTAACTCTTCCCTTGAATAATCATTTTCCCACTTTGGTTTACTACTATTTCTTGATTCAAGTTCTTAACCTCCTTAATGAGTGATTCATTAAAGGATTGCATCATGGTGAACTCATCCTTTTTCTTTGTAATACATTTTTTTATCTCCTCAATATCCTTTTGCAATTGGGAGACATTTTCTTTTGATTCCTTTAATTCCACTTGAATTTTATGCATCTCCTCCATTTTTTGATCCTTGATGCGTTTATTTGAGAAGAGTTCTTCATTTTTTTCACATGTGGAGTAGATTCTAGTATCTTCATCAAAGTTATTTCACCACTTAGAAGCTCCACCCAAAAACAAAAAAGCTACCCCAAAAGGACTTAAATCAATTTTCTTTAACATCCTCAACCATTCCTCAAGATTTATTTCATCTTTATCTCCATCTCCAGTAAAGTTAGGCATTTACATTGATTCTTACTTGAGGTCTTTGAAACCCTAATTTGGAGTTCGTCCTTCTAGTTTACCTTCCTTCTGATGTATCTCTGAAATTATAACCCTCACGAGCCTGAAATTTCAACCTATATTACTTTGATATGTCTTCTCTACAATGCCATAGGTTTGGACAAAATTTGATGTGCCAAGTAAAATTTATGGTAGCTTTCCCAAAACTTGCTGATTTTTTCATCTTTTCTAGATACCTAACTTGTATGGAATGCCACATGTCCAATATTTTATATATGATTCTAAACTGTGTACCAGAAATACTACAGACTATCCTATTTCCAATGCCACTAGTTTCACTAAATTTGGAGCGTTACTGAAGAAGAAGTGGCTTTTTACCCATAACACTTGTTTGATACTAGTTATAGGAATAGTCAAATGCCCTTACATCACTAATTTATTTTTATAGTGAAACTCCCAAAATGACTCGTTTGAGATTAATTCTAGGGCTAAGAAAACTCCTTAACTTGCAAAGGATGTATCTCTGAAATTAAAATGACCCAAAACATGGAATTTTACCAAGCAAAATTCACTATGTATTCTCAGTATTCTGAAAATTTCACAGTTTGAAACTTCATAGTCTAAAACTCCCAATATGACTCATTTGAGAATGATTTCAAGGCTAGTAAAAATCCCTAACTTGTAGAGTATTTATCTCATAAAGTAAAATGATTCAAAACTTGAAATTTTTACCAAGAGAACTTCGTTATGTTTTCTCAGTATCCTGAAAATTTCACAGTTTGAAATGTTTCAGAAAAAAATTAATAGCGGAAATTACAACATGACTCGTTTGAATTAGAAAAACCTTAGGATCGATGTTATGATACCAAATGTTATGTACCAAATTTTTAAGATATCAGAATAAACCAAATGCAAAAACTATGTACAAAAATGTGAGCATGGAGCACAATATAGATAAGAGAGATGAGTTACATAATAACTCCTTAAAGAATAGGAGAACCTCCTCCAAATACCCAAATACATTCATACATCCCAATTCACATCCCTCAATAATGAATACATGATCTCTCTATATATACCTATTCACACAATACACATGAGGCCCCTTTACTATTAGTCCGACCCTATTACATATACATTTACACATTACATGTACATTTATCCCCATATATGCCCCCCATTGTGGTCATATCATGTACAATTAACCCCATATATACCCCCCTCGGGTCATAATGTTTTGACTAATATTTTGTTTTGTTACATCTTGTTGGAAATACAATATTTGTCTGTTATACAACCTTTCTTTGCTATAAACTTTTCTACTACAGGACCTTCCACTACTGCAAAATTGTCTGCTCCTACATAAACTTCTACTACTGTAGAACCTTTTGTTGCTACAGAACTTTATGCCTGTAGCAGATCCTTTAAGGCTTTAAGTATGTTCCAACATCACCATCCTGCTACAACATATGTTCCTTGTCGTAGGTCTTCCATCTAATACGAGACTTTATGCTGCTATAGAACCTTCTATTGTTGCAGAACCCTCAACTGTTATAGAACCCTTTTCCAAAACCTTCTTCTTCTACAAAGTCTTCAAATGCTAGAGATCATTCTGCTAGAATCTCAAGGATATCCTTTGCTGCAAAAATTTAGTCTTCTTTAGAATCTCATAAACTCGGTATGCTACACAAATTGACAACCTACTACAGAAGCCCAATGTGCTATATATGCTTCCCATGCTCATCATTGTCAATTTGCTACAAATCCACACTTAATCAAACAATCATCCCATCTCTTCTTAGGTAGGAAAAGATACATATCTCCTCTTATTTTCAATAATTAATGAGTGTGATAATGCTTTTCAATAGTACTATGCCAATTCTACACATCCCAATTTTTCCATATGCCTGAGGATGGGAAAAGATCTCCAAGTGGGGGAGAATATTGTATTTAGTAGAGCTCTCCACTATATTTAGTGGAGAGCTACTAACTTGGGAATACATCATGCGAATCATTTGCATATATGGGAGCTATAGATTCATAAATAAAATAACATGATGCCATGGAAATTATAAATTTTGTGATCCATGAAAAGTTGAAATAATGATCACATCATCACAATCTGATAGCCACGCCGCCACTTCAATCCATAATTCCTTTTTCTTGGTAGAAATTAACTTTCATATTTTACTAACCCGATCTATTCGTTGAAGGTTTCTTCCTATGATTTTTTTGGTCCCTTGTTCTCATAGCCATGCTTCCTAAACTAAACTCTCAGTGCAATGGGTGGACCTCTAACCAGAAGCAAACTTGAAAACACTAGAATGATAACCATGAATCCAAAATTGTTGAAGACATTATAGAAGTGGGTTGGATGGTATACTTTGGAAGGATGCAAGGTGGTGACATATACATCATGATGGAGTTGGCATAGTGATACATACCTCTAGTTATAGAAGTTTGGGGGTTGAATATTCTAGTGAATGAAGAAAGAATTGCAAAGGTAACAAGCTTACGACATAATGGTGATAGATGGTTTGAGTGGAGAGTGCTGATAAAAATAGTTCGCGAATAATTCCTTATGGAGGGAGATACAATCAAAGGAACAAAAAAATGAACAAAAAGGGTATCTCTTCCCCCACCATGGCTAGAAGTATCCCTCTACATTAAACAATTCCTGACATGTGAAGGTAGGTACAACCTATTGTTCGATTATCATTTTAAACTATTGACACATATGAGACACCATAAATTCATTAATATTGTGTATTTCCTCTTCAATTCACTGGAATTAATGTGAAAAATGGTTAAGGAGGGGGAAAACTCTGAAACCGGTTTCGATCACCATGGGCTAATCAGACTGCTATTTGAAAATGACCTCGCCAAGATAAACCAAATGTTGGATGTTTTCGTGGAAATTTCACCATCCCAAGAAATTAGAAAGCTTGTAGAAATTGTGGAAGCTACAAGGGTTTAATCAGAGCAAAATACAGAGGACGCAACAATTGTGGAATCTATATAAGCTCCATGGGGACACATTGTATTCGAATATAGGCCCTCACAATTCAATCAAAGGAGCTTTTGGACAGAGGCTTCCTTTGTAGAATCGTCTAAACAACCTAAGACATGATCTAGAATTGCGATAAAAATGATTTATGAGGTAATCAAAGTAATAAAAGAGGGGGGATTTTCGGTAGATGACTAGGAATCTGAAGACAAACACTTACAGGAGGATATCCATGAACCTGAAAACATGTACTCAAAAGAAATAGTGGACACATAAGTAGAAGACCCGAGAAGAGGAAAGGACGAAGGGGACATTGTTGTAGAAAAGAAAAAACATCCAAGGACAATAAAATGAAGAAAAGGGAAATGTATTTTACTTGATAAGTTTCAGCCACTTTTATTTACAAAATATAGAAAATATCACCGAAGAATGAATAAAATCCATTAAATTTAAAGCAGTCTTATTTATCATTATATGAAGAATAGGCCACCACAAGAGAAATTTGTTGTTATTAATCTCAGAAGGATCTGAATGCTCTAGTCCATGCCATTGAAGAAAATAATGATTGGACACCTCTTTCCCCACAGGAGAAAGGTCGTGACATTTTCATTGAATAAATTACAGTTGTAACAGAGAATCCAGAGCAGGAATCTCTACCAAGCCCTATAGAGAAAGGGAAGTCTAAAGAAAAATATTTTGAGGAAAATAACCTTGAAGATGAAGAATTAGAGGAGGAGGATCCTAAGGAATTTGAGACTCAACAGGGGATTTCTAAGAAAGAGGAGGAAAATACAACAAGAAGTTGTTTAAGAGACCTGATTGGGATTGAAAGATTAAAGAATGAAGTGGAAAAGTGGAAAGTAGAGGCTGAATGTTTAGAGGAAAAGATCATCTACTTGACTGAACAACAAAAGGATGTTGTTTGTATGGAAGAAGTAGAAAAAATCAAGGTGCATGAGGTGACCATGACAATTCATAGGTTAACCACTGAAATCCAGCAACCGAAACATGACAAGCAGTGCTTGTGCCATTTGGCCCATATGATGAAGAATTATGCATGCCCTCTCCCTTGTATTTTGTTTATCTAAAAGAGCAATTGATTTGTTTCCAAATAAGGACCATTGCAACAAGAAACGTGGATCATATCATGATCCCTGATCAGTTTATACAGGAGTTTTCAAGAAGTGAAGAGGAAGACCACAATATTTTATGTTAGTTTTATCAACATAACCTAGTGATGATCAGATTTGATAAATAGGATCCAAATCCCTAAGCAGGTGATGTTCAACTTTGTGCATTTGTATCATTCATGAAGAATCATCTCAAGTGGAGCAACTATTTTCTAGAATTTACATGTAGAATGATGGTTTATGCATTAAAGGAGCTCCACAACCTGCTAGGTTATTCACAAAGAGGGTTGAGATAGTCCAAATTCAATCATTTGTGTCCTACCTCCAAGAAGCATAGAACTCATGTAAGTGACGTTTATCTTTGTTCATTTGTATCATTCACGAAGAATCAACTCAAGTGGAGAAATGCACTCTCTTTTATAGAACTTACATAGTGAAATGATGATTTATGGGCTAGAGGAGCTCCACAACCTACTCGTTTATTCACAAATAGGGTTGAGATAGTCCAAATACTGTCATTTGTGTCCTCCCTCCAAGAAGCACATAACTAGTGCGAGAAGAAAACTTGCTTGGATTTTGTCCTTTGATATAGTGAAGTATTTTTTAATATGACATATCATAGTTTTGTTTTTTCATCGTGCCATGATATAAAAAACCCCTTTAATACATCATACAATGACATAACATTATTGGATGAATTTAAGACACTAAGTGATACTAACCGTATTTCCTTGTAAATCAAAGCATGAAGTACTAAAACTAATCTACTAGTTATGGGACTCGAAAACAATTGCCTCACACTTTTGTTTTGATTTGATTTGATTTTAAATTTTATGTTAAAAGTATGTCCATCAAGATATATCGAAATGGTAACAGCGTTGGAAAGTTCGCCAAATTTTTGTATTTTCCTAAATATATGATAATAAATAGGGAAAATCTGGTGACCTCTGAAATTTTGAGGTCTTGAAGATTCACAATATTCGTTTATGGATTACTTCTTTGATATTATATTTTTCAAGCTTATTAATAAATTAGATATTTTGTACTAGAATCCGGTGTGTCTGGAATGGAGAGCAAAGAAACATATACAAAAGATAGCACACATCAATGGACAAATTCGAGTAGGAAAATGGTTATTCTATTAGATTTGGTCTTCATTATGTGGATTATAAAAACAACTTAATGAGATATTCTAAAGTATCCACAAACTGGTTCAACATATTTCTTAGAGGAGGAAACCGCCAAAGAAATATATTTACGGATATCGATATATATATAGTCTAATTGTTTTCACAAGTTTATATATTTCTATATATTAATATTAATTTAGGGTAATGATCCAATGAAATACTCTACCAACACTCCAGGTTGAATTGGAAATCATGGAATTCAAGGAGCTCTGTTTAGATCTCTCGACAGATTTTGTAATTGTTTGTATTTATGGCTTAGGAGATTAAAGTTAGATCCTCAATTTTGCAGTGGTCTGCCCTTGGATTGGGAAATGGCCCCTTGATGGCTCCATGAATTTGATTTATTCCAGCAATCGCATGGACTGGCCTCTCTTATGTGCCACTCACAAACTAGAGATGAATTTAGATGCATCACAGCCATAAGTGAATGTATCTTCTTGATAAGATTTTTCGAAGGGGTCAAAAAGTACTCGTAGGACTCAAACTCAATTCTAACCACTCTTTAATATCAATGCAGCTTTATGAAAAAATTATTACAAATTATATGTTTGTGATAAAGTTTATTTGTTAGTAATAACGAAACCTATTTTAGTTCAAAACAACTAAATATTATCTATATTGGCCTCCTGTTTGGTGGAAAAACACACACTAGAGCAAAAAATTACCCTATTTGGATTAGTGTTAGCGTCGGTTTAAATGTAAAGCACATTGTTGACTAAAACAGTTTAGTAGAATGACATTTATCGGTCTTAGTTAACATAATGTAATTCTTAGTAGAAAATCTTATCTTTACAATTGAATTTTATAAGTTGTTCATATTGGCGATAGTCCATTGCTTATATTTCTTGAATTACGCAAAGCGTGGACTAGCTGCTTTGCAACTAATTCCCTTGTTTATATTGCTCAAACCTTACCACAAATTTTACATCAACCAATTATCTTAAAAAATATATGTTTGCCACACTCATCGTACACTTTCCATACTAATTGTACGTCTGTGAGAAATCAACCATGAAAAGTAGTGCATTTATTGATTTGTTTTTCTTTCCCAGTTAATTTCTTACAAAAATATTTCCCTACATTATTAAAATGTTAAGACCAAATTGCAATGTGGAATTTGTCCCCACAATAATATAAGTCGTCTTTGGTGCTAGGTCATATAACATATTGTTTGTTTTAGTAGAAATCCTTAAAAGTGGAAGTATCCTTTTCATTGTTCTTTTAAAAAAACAATATCCAATTCTAATATCAATAATATATACTTTTTTTTTCTTGGGAATACAGTATGGAAACTTATGAGTACTTCCCCACATTTCGTGGATGGTAAATGGAGTAAACCATTCGGCTTGAATACGAGCCTAACCCGGTGGGGACATCAAGTGAGGCCCTAAATAGGCTAGGGATTCGACCCCAGAACCACATTTGAGCAAACAACGACACTCATCCACTTCAACTAACCCATCCTGCTATCAATAACATATACTTAAGTACATCTACACACAATATTTTTCATAAAATACATGAAATAAAATAATTTTTATATTCCATGTTTCTTATAAAAAAAATAAGTCCTTGTAGTTGGAAAAAATGTGTAAGGTTGATAAATTGTCCATCTAATACACTCTCACTCAATGCATCTTTTCATTCACCATGATCCACATTCTCCAATACAATTTTATCAATGTTACAAAAAAAATTCTCCCTTGCATTTTTTTATTTTCAGTTTTAACTCTATTAAAGTTAAATCCTACAAAACAATAATAAGTGCAATTCTTCTAAGAGAAAGAAAATGATTCAAAGAGTAATGTGAGAATTTATCATAATAGTCATAATAGCAGTAGAATTCTTCGAAGGTTATTTTCATAACTGGGATTTATAGAACACCCCTGGGGTGTAGGACAGTCGGTGATGGAGTGTACTGTTAAGGCACTATGTTATGTGAAGTCATCGATTTGAAACCTCGGCTTACCTTGTGTGTCATGTATGGGGCATCGTGGGCACACATGGAGGTTATAGTGGTAGCAGTCAGTTAACATGACCTTGTGTCACGTGAGTACGTACCCGACTAATTGTTGATTCCACCAGTCAAAAAAAAATGGGATTTATAAAACATGTTGAGGACCAATATAAGGTAGTTGAAATAACGATGTGAGAATGTATATGAGGAATGGTTGGAAACCCTTCTACGAGGGTCATTTTATAAAAATTGAAAAAGGGGTTGGCCAAACATTTCAGTGAGCAAATTAAAAATGACAGTGAAAATAAAACTCGTAAATTATGGTAACAAATGATGTTGTTTGTTAAGGTCCCACCCTAATCCCCCTAGTTAGGATAAGAGATTGTTGCTTAATTCATTGAGGCCATCTTTATTAAATAAGGCCCATAAGGTAGTAGAGTTTGAAATCAATAAATATAAGTGACCTCATTAAATAAGGTCCACTAGTTATTGATTGAGACCTCATTAATGGAGGTCCAATACATGGTTAAGGTTTTGGTCAATTAAAAACTATATATAGTAGTAGAAGCTATGTAATCAGTTACCAAGTGAATATTATTATGTTTGGAGCTCTACTAAGTTGGAGGTTTCCCCGTCAAAGAAGCAAGTGAACATTGCTCTTTATTCTAAATATCAATAAAAGTTTTCTTACTGTTGTTATTTCCAAATCATGGTTTTGTTTATTTGATTTTGTTGTTATATTTTGTTTGTTTTCTCTAAATATTATTTTCTAGCTAACGAGGAACACCACAAGTGGTATCAAAGGATTTTATTGTGCTATACATGCTCAAGTTTTGGAAAAAAAAGAAAATTAGGCTAGAGACATGTTTCAGTGTATTTAAATAACATAGAGATCTATCATTCAATAGGTAAACCTAGGTTGGGAAAGAATACATGCAAAAAATACAAGTAGTGTCACTTGGTTCGACAACCTCATAATCTTTATTGGCCCCCTTCAAGTAGTACCATTTTATATAGCACCTATATATTGATTTGTCTTCCACATACCATTGGTTATATTGAAATCTCCCTAGGAGCACCTGAAACCA
>ML809007.1:8356-41456 GCA_009831015.1 Picea engelmannii
ATAAATAGCTTATACAATGTTCAAGAGATAACTCAAACCAATACAGAAAGTCCTCCCCAAGAGATGCACCACCCTTCTTCTCCTCTCTCCAACTGGTAATTGCAGCTTGCCTCATAAGATAATGAGCAAGTGAGTTGTGTGTTAGAAGTGAGGCGCTAGCCTCTTATTTATACGAGACTGGCACGTGTGAAAGGTCACAACTGGCAGGGCCGAACTCTCACTCTGGGTGGGTAAACCCACCTTTAATTAATTATGGGTCTTCCATAATAACTGTCGGGGCCGACTTCTTATTCTGCACTTTGTAATTGTCCGATGACCAATCCGCAAAAGGGGATTTGGTCCTTATACAATTACCGACATGATTAATCCTCAATGGGGATTAATCCAATAACAAAAATAATAATAATGACATGATTAATCCTCAATGGGGATTTAATCCAATAATAAAAATAATAAGAATGCTCTTCGCAGTTACATTATTTCAACATGCAAATCAGTTGCAAGTTGAGAAAATATGATGATTCAAAGTCTACAGACCAGAGGAAATACAAGTCAATGATTGGTAGCTTACTATATGTGACAACATCTAGACCAGATGTAATGCAGGCAGTTGGACATGTGGTACGATTTCAAGCAACACCAAAGGAATCACATGTCTTAGCAGTAAAGAGGATTTTCAGATATCTCAAAGGAACAAAAGAGTTTGGATTATGGTATCCAAAAGAAAATTATCTATCACTTATTTCTTACACAGATGCAGATTGGGCAGGTTGCATTGATGACTGACGAAGCACCAGTGGAGCAACATTCTACTTAGATATATAGGTTGAGTATGATGAGCCCACTACAATCTATTGTGATAATACAAGCGCCATCAATATCTCAAAGAACACAGTGATGCACTCCAAGAGGAAGCACATTCCAATAAAGTATCACTTTCTATGGGAATAGGTTGCAAAGAAGAATATCAGAGTTGAATATGTGGGCACAAAAGAACAAGTGGTAGACATCTTTACAAAACCGCTTCCAAGGGAAGCCTTTGAGTATTTTCGCCAGAGACTCAGAGTAATTTCTACTCCAAAATGAATGATTTTGAATGTTTATCGTATCTATCTTAGATTTACATGAGGAAGCACCATAAAGAGGATAGTTCAGGTTGGGGGATCATTTTTAGGAAGATTTTAGTTACGTGGAGTATCCCCAAGGACAGTTCAGTTAGGGGGAGCAACCCCATATGGAAAGATACATGCCTCTGTGCTCTCTCTCCAAGGACATAAATGCTTGGAGATAGAGCACAGAGGCATGTAGACAAGGGGAGCAACCCAAAGAGAGTTCAGTTAGGGGAGCAACCCCAAAGGGAGATACCCTTTTCCATTGATGTCAAAGGGGGAGATATAGAAACATTGATGAGGAGTATAAGCATGAATGTTATCATGACTAAGTGTTGCCATCAATGTTGGTGTTGCCATCAATGCCAAAGGGGGGGATTGCCAGACAATTGGCTTAGGTTGATGGACAGTTAGTATGGATTGTTTTTTTTCATTGATTTCAACCATTGGAGAGTGATATTTTAGATTGATTTCAACCCTTAGTGATTGATGTCAACCCTTGGAGAAAGTCCGGTAGCGAATTCTGGTAGCACAAAGGTTTGGGTAATGGACCCAAGGTTGTTTCATGTATAATGGTATGTATTTTAATATATTTGAAGGTAAGGCTATTCTATATGAACAATACATGTCATTCCATTTCAGGTGGTATGTGGAACGTCACATAACTCCTCACGGTTAGAGAGTTATGGCCATGAGAAGTTGGAGAACCCATGTTTGGGTAATGGACCCAAGTTTGTTTCACGGATAATGGTAAGATTTTTTATAAATTTGTAGGCAAGACTATTCTATATTGATAATACAGGTAATTCCATTTTCATTGGTATGTGGAATGTCACATAATTTCTCAGGGTTAGAGAGTTATAGTCATGTGAAGTTGGAGAACCCTCACGAGTCATCTAGAAGTCCTAAAAGGTCAAAGTAGTCAAAGTGGTTTAAGAGATTTTAGAAGGTAAATAATAAAGTGAAGTGATGAGTGTACTATAAGTCAAATTGAATACAAATTAAATTATTTAAATAATAAAGTTAATGGAGAAATTACTAAGTTGACAAGTGGTTAGAAGTGGGTTAGCCCTAAAATAAGGAAACTGGTTTAAGATGGTTAGAAGGTAACCTCTTAAAGTAAAGTGAAGTGATGAGTGTACTATAAGTCAAAGTGGGTATAAAATAAATTACTAATTGGACAAGTGGTTAGAAGTTGGTTAACCCTAAAATAAGGAAAGTGGGTTAAGATGGTTAAAAGGTAACCCCTTAAGGAAGCTACATGAAAGTATAAATAAGAGGCAAGACTCTCTCATTTTAATTACACTTGAGCATATAGAATATCTACAGGTGACTGAGGTAACCAAAGGATATCTAAGACAAATTTCAGAGGGAAGGTGAAGTAAAGAAGGTCGAAATTCAAGGGAGGATAAATTCTTTTGATGATGCTTTCTAAGGTATGTTATTTATAGGTCATCTCACCATTTTCTCAATAACTTTTTTTCTAGAATGATTCAGACCGTGAAATTGGGAGGCCATTGAGAAAACGTATCCAAGTAGTTGTGGTACAAATTTCAGCTTGTGGGTCGTTGTATTTTTGGAATTACACTCCGTGGAAAATAGGATTTGTGGCTAGTCCCGAAACTAGTCTAAAACATGTGTTTCGGGCCAAAACGTCATAACTTCTTCATAACAGAACCAAATTCAGTAATACCAAAAGTGTTGGTTAGAGTACAATCTGTAGTATTATGTGCAAAATTTTCAGATCCATACAAGTTCGCTCTCTAGAATAAGCCATAATTCAACAAAGTATGTCATTTTTGCTATAACTCCTTTTCTGAGAGGTTCCAAGTAGTGACACCTAGAGGAATTGCATAAAACACATTGAAGAACATTGTGTACTATTTTCATATCTTTATTCATTACAGGTACATTGTTATGATTATTTCAAGTTAGGGTTGTTGACTAATCCAAAACTAGTCATGTGAGACTAAAGTAAAGTTTGATGAAAATGCTAGTCTCTTGTTGTTAAAGTTAAGGAAGGTTTGTAGGTATGTGATCATATATATCCAAGTCTATTACAGAGTTACACATCATATTTGGATGATGAAATTGATGAGGGCTTTTGGTTGAGGTACATGTTGGGTACATGGTTGATACAAGTAGTTGATGAGTTGGCACATACATGAGGTGTATAGTTGATGATGTTGGTACATATTGATGAGTCATAGTTGATGAGTAGTTGATACATGATTGGTACATACTTGGTACATGGTTGGAGGCACTTGTTAGTAGTATTGTTCACACATGGTTTATGGATGATGTAGCATACTTGTATTGGTATATTATTAGAAGCACATATTGATCTTGGTGATGATTATGAGTTGTTGTGTTATGCTTGGTTGATGCACATCTTTGAGAGTTGTCTTGGTGATTAATCTTGGTGAGGAGATCTGATTTGGTTGATAAGATTGATGAGACAGGTTGTTGTGATAGGTTGTTTGGACAGGTTGTTGTGGCATGTTATTCATACAGGTTTGGTGCATGGTTGAGGCACTTATTCATTGTACAGGTTGAGGTACGGGTTGGTGCATGGTTTATGCACTTGTTTATGGTACAGATTGATTACAGGTTATTTGGTACAAGTTGGTGCATGGTTGATGCACTTGTTTATGGTACAGGTTGATTACAGGTTGAGGTACAAGTTGATGCATGGTTGATACATGGTTCAGGTTATTGGTACAGGTTGTTTGGTGCAGGTTTATTGGTACAGGTTTACAGCAGTATATCTCACAGTGATAGTGTGACAGTGGTTCCATCATTCTACTTATAAGTCAGGTCAGTTGGACGGGGAAATGACAAGTGGTTGTAGCCACCTTCTGGTTGTAGCCGGAGAACATAGGAGGTTGTAGCCTCCTTCTGATTGTAGCCATAGAATTAGGAAGTTCGAGCTTCCCTCATTTTGTAGCCTGAGAAACTAGGGGGTTGGAGCCTCCTTCTAGTTGCAACTAGAAAACAAAGGAATTTGGTGCTTCCAATGAATGTAATTCTTAAAGACATATAAGAAAAATCATTCTGTGGTTTTCTTCCGCTTTGGGTTTCCACGTAAAAAACTGGCGTACTGTGTATGTGTGTGATTGCACATTTGTTCATTATTTATTTACTCTGTAAATATTGGATGATAATGCTACATTGATATAGCAATTGCATTTTATGGTGAAAAAGGATTACTATTTCTCTATTACTGATTCACCCCCCCCTCTCAGTAATCCAATACTATCACCTTAATAATAATTTCCCTCACTTTAGTGATGGAGGATGTCCACCATAAGGGAGGCTTCCTCGGTGATCTCAAGGGATCAAAGTAGAAAGTAAAGTAGCCAAGCCTACCACCCCCTCTCTTGATCACCGAAATAAGGTCTAGGTAAAGGAAAACTAAGAGGTATAATAATGTTTGAGTACCTTCCTAGAGCAAGAACTCTTTATAGCATATATATATGATTATTTCTAAGTTCAAACATGCAAGAAATACCTCTTGAAGGAACTAGACAATGAAAGTTGTTATGACTGTTATGAATTTGTAGCTATGAGCAGTAGTACAATGACAATGAATAAATTGTAACAACAACAACAATTATCAATAAATAATGCAACAATTGACAATGTAAACTTATCACACATTCACTAGATTAATATCCAATTGTTATATATAATTTTTGAACATGTTAGGCCACATTTTCAAGAGTGTATGCAACAAATAAGAGTGTTATCATATGGTTGTAGCAAATTTTTGCAACAACATCAAGTTTACCAACAAGTTAGTGAGTGTTGGTGTTAGCAAAATTAGTAGAGATCTTGAGAGAATTGAAAGAGAGTGTTTGTTGATCAATTTCACCACAAGAGAGCTGTAAAATCAGTGCCTTTGAGGGTTATGGAGTATTTACAACAACAAATACAACAATGCTTGAATATTTAACAAGTAGAAACCAAGAGGTTGGGTTCAAAGTCTAAGGTGATAGCACATTATGGCCTTAGGTTTTAAACCCTAAAGAGAAGGATTACTAGAGTACAAGCACTTTTGGGCTATAATAACCTTTTATCCCTTCTTGATGCTTCAACTAGATTAAAATCAAATGTCTAGGGATAAAATCCTAAAGTCCTAGCACTTTAGGGATTTAGGAGTCTAACCATAGCAAGGATTATTTCACAAATGTTTGGACAAAATTAACCTTGTGAGAGGAGGAAGCACTTATGTTCCTCTCTTAGGGTTTCACCAAGCAAGACATCTAGCATGAAAAAGAGAAATTACCATGAAAGATTGATAGTGTAAAGATAAAATTGAAGAAATTTCACTTACTTCACCAAGTTAGCATGAGATAAAACCCTAATTATGGAAATTCCAACCAAAAATTAGCAAAAACATCCACAATTTGACCCTCCAAGCAAGTCACATAAGGTAGAAGAGCTAGATAACCCAAATAGGGAAAAAAATTCATACTTGTTGTCACAAATGGTGATTAATGATGATGATAAAATGAAATTAGAAGGTCCTTTATTTATATGAGGACTTCTTAACTAATGTCTCCACATAAAATTGTTAACAACAAATTAGAAGTGGGTCGACCCCTTCACAATATGCTAAAAATGAAAAATGCATAAAGTAAAAGCCTAAACATGGTGACATCATGCCCTAGAGGGGTGACATAGGGATGAAAATGAGACGTCAAGCCTCTAGAGGAGATCATTGGGCCTCTAAAGGCCATGTGCCATGCTCTCAAGTACAAAATTCCCATGCCAATTGTCTCCACCTATCAAACCACCTCTGAAACCACCTCATCCATTGAACCCTAGCCTTTAAGATGATGTCAAGGGATAAAGGGTGACATCCTAGGCCTCCAAAGGCCACGTCCAAGTATATAAGGTGACATCATGTGTGGTTCATCATCCTTCACCAGGAAAGGTCTTGAAAAGACAAACAAGTGCGTCCTCCAAGGGTCCACGAGTCATATGAATCATGCCAAGTAAGCCACATTTAATAAAAGAACCACCCAAACAAGTGCATTAATTCCCCCATTTTCAATTTAAACAAATGCTCAAAGACCTTATAACTTTGTTAAATTTAGGTATGGGAGAGGTTCCTGACATATCAAGGGCTCATATTGTGTCATTTATGGTTTCCTTTGTTGAGGGTGCACTGCATCCCTTCTTTTGCAATACAACATTTTTCCAAGACCTTTATATACCTCTTTTTTTTTTTTAAATCCGAACATTGAGTGCTATGTGCAATGGAAATAAAGTAGCACCACAATGCCACTTGAAGTTAGAGCACATAGGGTGATATGTGCATTGGAAATAAAAGAACATTGCAATGCACCCCCCCCATGAAGCGAGACACTCTCTTGTTTATTTTTTCCTTTTAAAGTCCTTTAGATTTTAAGAGAAGCATTTTATGGCTCTCGGGACCTTAGGGATAACATCTATAAGGATGTATTATGGCATTTTATTTTTATAGTGCTATCTACAAAACCTCTGGGCCTTCATCCCCTTCTTCCCATGAAATGACGTACAAACCCTCCTTGGGGTCAATGAACCTGAAAACCTAAAGAATGAGGAAATGAATGGTAAGAAGTGTGGAGAATGGTAAGTATGAGTGGGAATGGTACGATGACCCTTCAAGGAAACCCCCTAGTAGAAACCCTTTTTGTGAGAGTGACCAACTTACTAGGATATCATGAAAACCACTCAGGTGAAATTATGCAAAAGATATAATTTCCAAGCAAATGTTCCATAATCAAGAAAGGATTGTTTGCAACATGTTCAAGTGCTTCAAATATTAAAGTGACACTTACCATGAGATTGGACTTGTTACGTCATGAAGCAAGAACTGCTATCCTCTGAGAGCCAAACCGATGAAGAGGATGTTTCTTTGATGTCAATGATGATGGTGAAGTGTGGTGTAGAAGAGGAGCTCTGTGGGCTGTGTTGTCCATCCGACTCTTGGCACTCCATGTATACTACATGTAGACCTCAAGACATCATCTCCTTAGTTACCCCTAGGTTGGGGGTGGTAACATCTGGCTCCTACATGGGGACATATGCTCACAGTAGAGCGCATGGGATCCTCAACATCTCCTGGTATGACATGTGCCTACACACACTGAAGTAAACTGTTAAAATTGGAGGGGTGGTGTAATTCACCCCCTATTAATTTATGACAAAAATTATAACTACCAAAATCTAGAGCAAAACTTGAAAAAGAAAAAAAAATGATATTTGTATTCCAACATGTCAATATGAGTATGCAAATCATATGAATGTAACACAACAACATGCAAGGATGCAAGTAAAAAAATATGTAAATCAAAAACATGTATGCAAATCTAAGCAAAATGCAACTACACTATGTGTGATGCAACATATATACAATGCAATGCAGGATGCAAATGCCTACCCTACCCTACCCTACCTACCTAATCTAGGTTAGTCTCAATGTCAAGTATAATCATATAGCCAGTAAAACCATTCTAGCATTGTATCAAAATATCTACCTATGTGCTTCATCATAAACCAAAGCAAAAATAAGTCAAGCACAAAAAGGTCATTAGTCAAGACATACACCATATTGTAATTAGTCATAAAATCCAACTCATGGAGACAGGAGGGAGGGCCAAAATCATGCAAGGAGGTATTAGGGCAATCTTTCCCTATCCATCCCAGGAAAAGGCCAAGAAAATCACACGAAGGCATATCCTCATCCTCAACTACAAAGATATCATTGGAAGGTTGAGAATAAGGGATGAGTAGGAACTGATTGAAATTTCTACAGTTGTCTATGGGAAAAGAGGGTGCAAAGTAAAGGATGAAACCGAGCCTAGAGAAAAAAAATTGCTCCCAACCAAAGGTTTGTTGATCTTGTGTGTGAAACTGAAAACCCTCGTAACAAACCATAGGTTAGAAAACAAATTTGTCATATAGACATGTGACCATCATGAAGAGAAATTTCAACCATATCTTTAGCAGAATGGCGAGGTGAAGGAAGAGAAGGTTGGAAACTCTCATCACAAAAATCCTTCTCTAGGAAGACCATGCCTTTTCCCTCATCAAAATTAGAGCACAACGATGGTTGAAAAATTTCTTCATAGAATAAATGAAAGTGCTCAACATAATAAGAAACAAAACCCCCAGGATACAACCAGAAATCATCATGAGAGCATTGTGACAAGTCAACTCTGGGTGGTTGGAACAAATCTATAACCATGTCATATCCATGTTGCCACACATCTGAGTCTTAAGCAATCACATACGGTTGTTCCAATGACAACAATTGAAAAAAACCTTTGAATATCATAAATGGGATCTCCATTAAATCCATACCAAGTCACATCCCATTTATGTCTCCCAACATGTATAAACTTGTCAATATTATCAATCACATCATCACCTTTATTATAGCATGAAGGGTCTAATGCATCCAAGGGTTCCCCTATCACTTCTTCACTTTTCGTATCATATAATAGGGCATCATCGAGGTCTTAGAAAGGAGTATAAATTACCACGTTCTTTTCTTCATGTGCAGAAGGGACATGAGCTTGGATTACTTCATCAAATGGAGGACCAGATACCAAGACTTTGTCTTCATGAGGATCCTCTTCGTGGACCAGGACTTCAACATGGTGTGTTTCATCAAAGTGTTCTTTCTTGACAAGTTCACAAGGAAACTCATGTGCTTCTCAGTAATCTTCCTCATGATTCACCTCTTCAAGCTCTTGTTTTCCAATCAAGTCTTCTTTGTCTTCAACAGAATCATGAGGCAATTCTTTCTCCTCTTCAAGAGGTTGGTAACCCTCTTCACGAGCTTCTTCTTCAGGTTCTTTCCTTGGAGGTGCATGATCTTCAAGGATCTCATTTAAGGCATGCTCAAGATATGGAGGTTCTTTGTGAACAAACTCTTCATTACTTTCTTGTTTGTTTGGAGGGGGAGGTTCATATTCAAATTCTGCATCCCCTAAATCATCCCATTCTTCCCCCTCCACTTTCAAATCCAATATCTTGGATAAAACCCAAGGTTGGTCATACTTCTCTCGTATACTAGCACATAGTTTTTTTACTCAGAAGTATGCCTTAGCAAGCTCTTCCTCTGTTGAAACTTTGAAACATTTCACATATTGGTTAATTGCAAGGTCATGTTCTTTTCATCTTTGTGCACAAAGGTCGATCAATATATGTAGATATTGGAATTTATCAATGAATTCCTTGAAAAACTCTTTATATTCTTTGATGTTTTCCTTCAACTTCTGGGAAAAGTCTTCACATTGTCCTCGTTCTTCAAAGACTTCTTCATCTTCTTCAACAAGTAGAACAATTATCAATGCATCGTCTTCATCAATAAAATCTCCCTCATGAGCATGGTGCGCTTCCCTAAGGTCTTATACAAGATGGTCAAGGAATAAACCTTCCCTCCTCAGGGAGGCTATAAGCTCTTGAAAAGTATCTTCGTATGTTTGAAGAGATGGGGTACAATTCTTGAGAAATTTACTACGGAGGTCTATGAAGGAATATATCTTTATCTGTCTATGTAATGTGAATGACAAGGAAAACATAAATAATTTTATTTGTACATCCTCATGTGCTACTCCTTTTCTTTGTATGTACTTCAAGAATTCTACAACATGAGAGATGCATGAAGATGGACCATCATCATTTTTCACTGGACAACATGTGAACAACCTTATATGGATCTCATTCGAATATCCGATAATACCTTCAAAATCAATATAAGGATATGAATTAGGAATATTGTTGCGGTTCGCCATGATTCCATTAGTTAAGTAATTTGAGAAGAAGATGATACGTCAGAATATATATCATTGGAGTTGCCAAATGATTCCTCAATAGGATCATAAAATGAAGGTGAGGGAACTACCCTCAGTTGATTCGCCATGTAAAATTGAGAAATAAGGGATTCGGGAGAAAGTTTACCAAATATATGTCATTGAGGAGAATGACTCGATCCTCCCCGAAAATGGTTCCAAAATGTTATCCCAGGATATGTACTTGTGCAAATCCCAACACAAGTCCTCCAAATCTGCGTAATTATGGAAAATCCTATCGTTGTCACCTTAGTAATAAATTCCCTCATTTTAGTGATGGAAGAGGTCCACCACAAGGGAGGCTTCCCTGATGACCTCAAGGGATCAAAGTAGAAAGTAAAGTATCCAAGCCTATCGCCCCCTCTCTTGATCACTGAAATAAGGTTTAGGTCAAGGAAAACTAAGAGGTATAAGGATGTTTGAGTACCTGCCTAGAACAAGAACACTTTATAGCATATATATGATTATTTCCAGTTTCAAACATGCAATAAATACCTCTTGAATACACTAGACAATGAAAGTTTCTATGGCTATTATGAATTTGCATCAATGAGCAATAGTACAACAACAATGAATAAATTGTAACAACAACAACAATTATCAATTAGAAATGCAACAATTGACAATGTAAACATAGCACACATTCACTAGATTAATATCCAATTGTTATATACAATTTATGAATATGTTAGGCCACCTTTTCAAGAGTGTATGCAACAAATAAGAGTGTTATCAGATGGTTGTAGCAAACTTTTGCAACAACAACATGTTTACTAGCAATTTAATAAGTGTTAGTGTTAGCAAAGTTAGTAGAGAGATTGAGAGAATTGAAAGAGAGTGTTTGTTGATCAATTTCACTACAAGAGAGTTGTAAAATTAGTGCCTTTGAGGGTTATGGAGTCTTTATAACAACAAATACAACAATGCTTGAAGATTTAACAAGTAGAAGCCAAGAGGTGGGATTTAAACTCTAAGGTGCTAGCACATTAGGGCCTTAGGGTTTAAACCTTAAAGAGAAGGATTGCTAGAGTGCAAACACTTTTTGGCTCTAGCAAAATTTTATCCCTTCTTGTTGCTTCAACTAGATTAAAATAAAATGTCTAGGGATAAAATCCTAAAGTGCTAGCACTTTAGGGCTTTAGGAGTCTAACTCTAGCAAGGATTCCTTCACAAAATTTTGGACAAAATTAACCTTGTGAGAGGAGGAATCACTTATGCTCCTCTCTTAGGGTTTCACCAAGCAAGAAGTCTAGCATGCAAAGAGAAATTACAATGAAACATTGATAGCATAAAGATAAAAGTGTAGAAATTTCACTTACTTCACCAAGATAGCATGAGATAAAACCCTAATTGCATACATTCCATCCAAAAATCAGCAAAAGCATCCACAATTTGACTCTCCAAGCAAGTCACATAAAGTAGAAGAGATAGATATCCCAAAGAGGGAGAAAATTTCAGACTTGTTCTCACAAATGGTGAGTAATGATGATGATAACATGAAATTAGAAGGTCCTTTATTTATAAAATTGTCAACAACAAATTAGAAGAGGGTCGAGCCCTTCACAATATGCTAAAAATGAAAAATACATAAAGTAAAACCCTAAAAAGGGTGACGTCACGCCCTAGAAGGGTGACGCAGGGATGAAAAATGAGACATCAACCCTCAAGATGAGATCATTGGGCCTCTAAAGGCCATGTTCCATACTCTCAAGTGAAAAAATCCCATGCCATTTGTCTCCTCCTGCCAAACCACCTCTGGAACCACCTGATCCATCAATCCCCAGCCTCCAAGATGATGTCAAGGGATAAAGGGTGATGTCCTAGGCCTCCAAAGGCCACATACAAGTATATAAGGTGACATAATGAGTGATTCATCATCCTTCACTGGGAAAGGTCCCACAAATAAAAACAAGTACGTCCTCTAAGAGTCCACAAGTCATATGAATCATGCCAAGTAAGCCACATTTAATAAAAGAACCACCCAAACAAGTGCATTAAACCCCCCCTTTTCAAATTAAACAAATGCTCAAATACCTCATAAAATTTTCCAAATTTAGGTATGGAAGGGGTGTCATCGTGACCTATTGGATATGCCAATCCCCAAGTCAAGGAATGTTTCTCAAGAAGACCCTTTCTAAATCATGTAATGAGTATGAGGTAGATTGGGGAAAGAATATTAGGCATGGGGTTCTTGACATTTCAAGGGTTCATATTGTCTCATTTATGGGTGGCTTTGTTAAGGGTGTGTTACATCCCTTCTTTTGCAATGCAAGATTTTTCCAAGCCCTTTATGNTGTACCTTTTTTTTTTTTTTTAATCTGAACACCGAGTGCTATGTGCAATGGAAATAAAGGATCACCACACTACCACTTGAAGTTAGAGCATATTGGCTGCCATGTGCACTATAAATAAAAGAACACCGCAATGCACTTCCCCATCAAGCAGGATAATCTCTT
Organism: Picea engelmannii; assembly: GCA_009831015.1. Classification (NCBI taxonomy): domain Eukaryota; kingdom Viridiplantae; phylum Streptophyta; class Pinopsida; order Pinales; family Pinaceae; genus Picea; species Picea engelmannii. Next base: position 20,771 of record ML809007.1, read on the forward strand.
GTTTATTTTTTCCTTTCAAAGTCCTCTAATTTTTAAGAGAAGTGTTTCATGGCTCTTGGGACCTTAGGGTGAGCATATAGAAGGATGGGTTATGGCCTTTGATTTTTACAGTGCTAGCTACAACACCTCTAGGCCGTCATCCCCTTCTTCCCATGAAATGAGGTGCAAACCCTTCTCGGGTTCAATGAACCCCAAAACCCAAAAGATGAGGAAACATAGGGGAAGAAGTATGGATAATGGTAAGTATGAGTGGGAATGGTACAATTCCCCTTCAAAGAAACCCCCCAGTAGCAACCCTTTTCCTGAGGGTGACCAACTTACAAGGATGCCATGACAACCACCAAGGTGAAATTAGGCAAAAGATATAATTTCCAAGCAAATGTTCCATAATCAATAAAGGACTCTTTGTAACATGCTCAAGTGCTTCAAATATTAAAGTGACACTTACCATGAGACTGGACTTGTTCCCTCATGAAGAAAGACCTGTTGTCTTCTAGGAGACAAACCGGTGTAGAGGATGTTTCTCTGTTGATGATGATGATGGTGAAGTGTGGTGTAGAAGAGGGGCTCGGTGGGTTGTGTTATCCATATGGCTCTTAGCACTCCATGTCTGCTACCTGCGGGCCTTGAAACATCATCTCCTTATTTACCCATAGGCTAGAGGGGGGGGGTAATAGTCCTTACACCATCCTTGAGAAAATTTTGGAAAATGATTTAACTCTATGTTCCACCATACCCTTGGTTTATATCTAGTATTTAATGTGGACTTTCTTTTACCATTATTTTCCACTATTTCTTGAACATACTAAGTTACAATGCAAAGAGACAAAATACATCCACCTAGATGTTCAAGAGCCATTTGCAATCAATTCCATAATTGGATAACAAGAAATCCATATAACGACATAGATAATTTCCTTATTTCAAGTGTGTAAAGTAGGACAACTTGCAACACAGGGTAAGTAGTATACAAGCACTAAACTGGCACACAAGTTTTTGCATTTGTATAAATAGGAAATGGGGACCATTGCCAATTAAGGGCAAGGTATCATCCATCCAAGACTTGAATGGAATCAAATTGACTTGTGCATAATTCTTAGTTGACTTCTTAGTCAGATCATAACCAATTGTATAGTTGACCATTCAGTCAACCCTCAATTCACCACTCAATCAAACCTTAGTTGACCCTGAACTCAATCAACTCTCACATCCTTCAACAAAGATTGATCATCACACATTTCAAACAACACTTGATGATTTAGCATATATGTCATATGGCATTTTGAATAGTCAACAGACACCTAGGCAAATGTCGTCAACATGGAAGCACATGTCTTTTCTTCTAGTTGATTGCTAGTAAGAAGCTAGACGGTCTTCTTCATTCATTCTTGTAACCAAATTGTAATTGAAATGCAATAAGTTTGACACCCAGGTGTCACTCAAAAATTGTATAAATACATGTAATCTCTTTGAGAAAAGGGTCCCATTTTGTTTGACTTGTAGATCTCTCTCCAAGGTTGTCTACTAGCCTATTGACTCAATTCACTTGTATTTCAAGGTTTTTGTTTACAAACTTTGAAGATCGACTTCCATAGGAAACCAATCAATACATTGGAGTTTTTACTCATTAGGTTTCTCTATTATCATTTTCTAGATTACATATTCATGCTATTAGTATTGGATATTACTTTCTATCAATTATGTTTGGTTGTTTATGAATTTGGTTTTCATAGAGAGTATAGTTTTTACATGCTTCTACCATAACAAAAATTGATTACTTCAATCGAATCAAATTTGTTGTCCCCTATTCTCACCTTGGCAACATGGAGAATAAAAACTCACCCTTCTTGATGTTTTTGCCTTTTTACCAATAAAAAGCAATCCCTTCTTTAACCCCCTTTCTCATTCCATTACATTTATTTTTCTAAATAGAATGTTTAATGTTAAAAGTCTCTTCTTGTTAGTATATAGGTTTAATATATTTTTCATTTATGTGTCGACATAATGACTATGATGGATTTCACTTAAACAATGATCTCTTTATGGAAACATACCAACTCACGAGGAGAAACCATGTCACATGGGGGATTGAACCTTGGTGGAGGTAATAGCAACACCTAGCTTTCACCAACCCAACAAACCCCCTTTGACTAACTAACCATAAATACACAACAAAAAGCAATCCAAATTAATAGAAGGACAATTCCTCACACCTAAGCCCTATTAATATTCAAACGAAAAAAACAAAAACATCATAATTCTCTACAAACATTCCCACCCCACCATATAATCTCCTCTCTTCTTTCCTATCTCTATCGCATTCCCTTTGGTGTTAATCTTATGTTCAATTTAAACGTTTTTATAGGTGGTTTTAGAGAGGACACCATCAAGGATGAAATGGAGCAAATTTCACAACTTATGTATTTTATGAGTTGGACAACAAGTTATATGCCATTTTCTCCTTATAACCATACCACATTTTATTATTTTATCTTTATAGTATGTATAATTTTACAATATGAGATTGTCATGAGGCTGCCTATACTTTGTGCATATCACTTCGTACTACTATCTAATATTCTATTATGTTATATTAATATATATTTTATATTTATCTCACTATTTAAAATTCAATGCTTCACACTTTAATATTCAATGTAAAATAAATATTCTGTAAAACATTTATTGGATAGAAGAATAAATTACTAGCAAATGCCCCTAAGTGCAAATGAATTCCATAAAAAAATGTGATATATTAAATTGTAATTTGTATTGGTAATTTGTATGGTGTAAATTCCAACATGCAATATATTTGGTGTGGCTTGGCCGTGACCTTAAAAATAGATTATTATTATTATTATTATTATTATATTAAAATTTTAGTTTGTATTGTGGATTTAAACACAATCAATGAGAGTCAAACAAAGTGATTGTTTGAGGAGGAATGTAAGTATTTGTTCACCTGAATTAAAACAATTACTTGTATAATTCGTCTTTTTTTTTTCGTTAGTTTTGAGTCGCGTCCATTGATAGATAGGGGTTTCAAGAATATTCCCTCTGTGCTTGGAAGGTGGTTAGGGCGTTGGCGATCAAGTTAAACCGATGCCTTTACCCCCGCCTCTGTCTTCGCGATTCAAAATCATTTTGACCCTTTCATCTATTAGAGCGAGGTGGAGGATTTTAGGCATATTTTTTAGTGTGAAGGTGTGCTTGAACCCCAAAAGGATGCTCACCATATATATTTTATCATCAAGGAATCCACCACTCCAGTGCACAATTATTATGTAATTTCATTGATTTAAAAGCATCAATGCCACTGAACATACTTGGAAAAACACAAAAGATATTGAAATAATCAAAATATGATTTTACCCTCTAAACCATTCATAATAGATGAGATATTATGACTATACCAGGTTCATGTTATCAATTCATACTTCATTAAACTCTACATTGAATTTGTCCCTTTCATTCTAGACTTCAATCTTATTAGTCCCTGTCGAAGGCGTAGAGGGACTATGGTGATTGATAATTCATTGACTTCATATTAGTTTGTCCTTTAACTAAAAATATTTGCATGATCTCTATTGTTGAAACTAGAGAACTAAAAACATTATTTTTTATATAATAAAAAATACCATATATGTCATGATCTGATTGGATAACAGATTGGAGGTCTTATTGCCAGCTTCACTATTCCCAATGTTTTATATGTTAACATATCCAAAGTTTTTGATCATCTACGATCTTTCTGAATTTTTACTAATTTTATTTAAATGTTTAGATATCCAAAGTTTTGAGCATCGAGAGTCAGTTTTTTTATTAGTTGAATTCATATTAGTTTGTCCTTTCACTAAATTTCTTTTGCATAATCTCTATTGTTTAAACTATTGTTATTATTATTATTTATTGTTATTATTAAGTACCTAAAGAGTCATTTTTATTATTGCGTACATAAATATGCCTGCCACACTACATTCGTTCTTAAATGTTTACATAGCGTGAGGCCCTTCGATGGTCCTGACAGCCTTAAATATTTACCTAACAGGCCTCATATCCTTAAATGTTTACTTAACAGGCGTGTCACAATATGTTTTCCTCCAATTTCTTTATACAATGTTCTCTGCAATGAATATGGGCAATATTGTTCTTCACCGACATTGTTGGTTCACTGGTTGAAGCTTGCTCGTTGGTTCGGTGGATGTTGCTTATTGTTGTTTGATTCAACTTTGCAAATTTGAGGTCTTGCAGCTGCACTTGGACCTCTTGGTGCTTGTTCACTGGTTTGATGTTTGCTTGTTTCTCTTCTTTGCTTCAACTTTGAAAGGTTTGGGTCTTGCGTCCGCAGTTGGACCTGTTGTTGTAGTTTGCACGGTTGGGGTTCTGCAACCACGATTGGAACTGTGCTTTTGTCGTTCCCCATTGACATGTAGGTTTCAGTGCCATGGTTTCCTTCCTATTCATTGTTTGTTGTTTGCTATTTCCAATTTGCAAGTAAAAATTTTCAATATTGGGAATGCCTAGGTCAACAGAACATCTTTGTATGTTACTACTACGACCAAAGAACCAGGAGTGTGGTGTTGAATTGGTCTTGTTCTTGAACATCAATGTTCGACACAAAATCCACCTCTATCGCAGCCATAGTGACATATAAAAAAGGAAATCAAATGTTTCTCCTCATTTTTTTTGTTCCTAAAAACCATACGTTTGGTGCATTTATTTCAGGTTGTTCCCTTCCAATCACATGTGCCCACTTCCATGTCCTGGACACCAAACCAAGATACGTTGGAAAATAGCAATGCAAAAAAAATATGAGGTACAGTCTGAAAAACAAATGCACCAAACGTATGGTTTTTAGGAACAGAAAATGTGAGGAGAAAATTTGATTTCCTTTTTTATATGTCACTATGGTTGTGAAAGAGGTGGTTTCTGTGTCGAACATAGACGTTCAGGAACAAGAACAAGACAACATTACAGTCACGTTTCTCTGGTCGTGGTAGTCACATACAAAGATGTTTTGCAAGAGGGTTTTGACTCAGGCATTCCTAGTATTGGAAATTCTTACCTGCAAACTGAAAAAACAAACAAACAGTGAATAGGATGCAACCATGGCAGTGAAACTTACCCGTGAATGGGGAAAAAAAGAAGCGCAGTTCCAATCGTGAATGCAGAATCCCATCCGTCCAAACTGCAACTTTATTAAATGCTTACACAGTGGGATGCCCTTGGACGGTCCTGACAACCTTAAATGTTTACCTAACAGGCCTCACAGCCTTAAATGTTTACTTAACAGGTGTGTTACAATACATTTTCCTCCGATTTTTGGATACAATCTTGTCTGCAGTGAATTTGGGCAATATTGTTCTTCACCAACATTGTTGGTTGACTGGTTGATGCTTGCTCGTTGGTTCGTTGGATGCTGCTTATTGTTGTTTGATTCAACTTTGAAAATTTGAGGTGTTGCAGTTGTAGTTGGACCTCTTGGTGCTTCTTTACTTGTTTGTTGGTTGTTGCTTTCTCTTGTTTGCTTCAACTTCGCAAGGTTGGGGTCTTGCATCCGCAGTTGAAACTATTGTTGCAGTTTGCATGGTAGGGATTTTGCATCCGCGATTGGGATTGTGCTTCTGTCGTTCCCCATTCAATGGTAAGTCTCAATACCATGGTTTCATTCCTATTAGTTGGTTGTTGTTTGCTATTTCCAGTTTGCAAGTACAAATTTTCAGTGCCGGGAATGTCTGAGCCAAAATCCTCTTACAAAACATCTTTGTATGTGACTACTGTGAGTAGAGAAACAAGAGTGTGACGTTGTCTTCATCTTGTTCTTGAATTTCAATGTTCGACAGAGATCCCACCTCTGTCGTAGCCATAGTGACATATAAAAAAAGAAATCGAATTTTCTCCTCGTATTTTTTGTTCCTAAAAACCATATGTTTGGTGCATTTTTTTTCATGTTGTTCCCTTCCAAAACATCTTGTTCCTCTTTGAACGTCAATGCCAAGCACACAACCCACCTCTGTTGCAACCATAGTGAGATAGAAAAAAGGAAATCGAATGTTCTCCTCATATTTTATGTTTTTGAAAACCATACGTTTGACAGAGAAACAAGAGTGTGTTGTTGTCTTGGTCTTGTTCTTGAACGTCAATGTTGGAAAGAGGTCCCACCTCTATCGCAGCCATAGTGACATATAGAAAAAGGAAATCGAATTTTTTCCTTTTATTTTATGTTCCTCAAAACCATAAGTTTGGTGCATTTTTTTTCATGTTGTTCCCTTCCAAAACGTATTGTTCCCCTTTGAATGTCAATGGTTGACACATAACCCACCTCTGTTGCACCCATAGTGAGATATAAAAAAAGAAATGGAATGTTATCCTCATATTTTTTGTTTCTGAAACCATATGTTTGAGTGCAATCCTGGCACTGAAACTTACCTGTCAATGCAAAATGCCAGAAACGCAGTTCCAATCGCAGATGCAGAATCCCAACCATGCAAAATGCAACAACAAGTCTAACTGCGGATGCAGGACTTCAACCTTGCAAAGTTGAAGCAAACAAGAACAATCAACAAACAACAAACCAATGACTCAATTGACCAGGCATTGTTTTGTGACTACTATCAGACTATTGTTTTTTGATCGGATTCCAGAATAGAGGGAGTGGGCATGGCCATGCACTGTTGTGGATAGAGGGTGCACCGATCTATGGAAATGAAAACAACTCATAGATTGAGCAGTTTCTGGAAGAATACATGACATGCAACACAGATCTTTTGGATCCAGAGCTTGCCAAAGTTCATAGACATTATCATACAAGAAGCTGTAAAAAATGAAAAAATTCACATTTTAGATATAAATTCCCCGTGCCATCAAAGAGAACAACAAGAATCGTAGAGCTAATTAGTTTGGAGGACAATGTTCTCATTGAGAAATCTAAATATTTGTTCGCATTTCTAGAACAAGGAGACTTTGATGACTTAATGAGCTTCTAAGACTTCTTGGTAGAGCTAAATCTAACAGAAGATGAGTACATCCAATGCATACAATATACACTTAAACAACCAACAATTTTCCTTAAATGAAAACTTTTACATATATGGAACAATAGTTTCTCCAAGGACCGACTAGTTATGTGGAATGCAAAAACACACGCATAGTATGTCCTCAATGCATATGCTACAGCATCATATTGTACCTCGTACATGACAAAGGTTGACAAATCTATGGCAAGTGCATTCGGAATAATATGGAAAGAACATGAAAAAAATCATATTGATACTATGCAAATGATACAAGCACTTGGAAATACATTGCTTAATCTTCAACAAATGCCTGCTCAATAGGCAGTCCACGTTGCACTTTCCCTACCCCTAGACTGTGATTCAAGGAAATGTGTCTTCACAAACACATCTGCACTTGAGACACGCAAATTGGAACATGGTTTTACATTTGGGCCACCCAAAATACTATTAAAATAAAATAATATGAAAAATGTTGAAATAGATATAAACAACATCTCTTTGAACTTGAACCAGAGTTTGTCGAGCACCAACTATATTTCATAGCTTGATAGTTATCAAACTAAGTGTTGTTGTGTGAGGGATAAAGTTCTTTTCCCCCTTTCTTTTTCCTCTTCTATACTTACCCATTTTTCCCTTTTCTTCTTCCCCTCTATTATCCGTTTCTGGTTCTATACTTAGTCATGTTTCTATGCTTGCGGGTTCCTAGGGTGGCGAACTAAAAAATCCTCATCTGCATCTATATCTTCACATCACGAGTCCGACTGACCGTTGTTCGTTTGCATACTTAGCCAATTTTATGGCCACGGGTTTGCGGGTAGGTGCTATCGAACTCTCATGCCCCATTTTTGGGGTATACATCTTGCATCTAAAACTTCGGTGATCTACAATTTGACCCCAGACTCCTAGAACTCGCAAGCCTCACTCTACCTACGATGACTCCGTCTGACCGCCCCACATTTCCATACTTAGTCGAGTCTTCAAAGTTCTGCGGGTTCACAGACTCTCGGGTTCACAAAAGTTTGAAAGCATTTTTCCCTCCCCTCCATCCCCGCCACCTTCACCCCTTCCTAGTGCATATTAATTATGATTTTACTAGTGACAACTCACCAGACAGGTTCCAAAAGATTAGGATTAATAAGCGGAAAGCTCGAGGACATATCCCATTAAAACGCATTAATGGGATAAAGTTTTGTGTCCTCCAAACAACACCTAAAGTTCCACGATATACAAATTGATAGGCGAACATTCCATGATATACGAATTCACAGGCGAGCTTCCGGGCTGGCGGGCTTAAGATTGTGCTTATATTATAAATTTTGAAGAAGCCTTAAAAAGTAATTTAGTTATAAAAATAAAAAAGATTATTTTATATTATTAAGGGTTGATCATTTTAAAATTAAGTGTTTGTGATACCATTAACTTTAATTGTGGTAATTCTTACTTTATTTAAGTGTTGTTGTGTGAGGGATAAAGTTATTTTCTCCCTTTCTTTTTCCTCTTCTATACTTACCCGTTTTTCCCTTTTCTTCTTCCCGTATATTATCCATTTCTGGTTCTATACTTAGTTGTGTTTCTATGCTTGTGGGTTCCCGGGGTGGAGAACTGACAAATGCTCATATCCATCTATATCTTCACATCACGAGCCCGACCAACCACCGTTTGTTTGCATACTTAGCTAATTTTATGGCCACGGGTTTGTGGGTAGGCCCTATTGAACTCTCATGCCCTGTGTTCGGGGTTTACATCTTGCACCCAAAACTTCGGTGATCTACAATTCAACCCCGGACTCCTCGAACTGGCAAGCCTCACTCTACCTACGATGACTATGTCTGACCACCACGCCTTTCCATACTTAGTCGAGTATTCAAAGTTTTGCGGGTTCACAAAAGTTTGAAAGCATTTTTCACTCCCCTCCATCCCCGCCACCTTCGTGCCCTTCCCAATGCACATTAATTATGCTTTTACTAATGACAACTCACCAAACAGGTTCAAAAAGATTGGCATTAATAAGCGGAAATATTGAGGACATCTCCCATTAAAATGCATTAATGGAAGAATATTATGTGATGTGATGATTTTTTTGTGTTGATCTTGAATTGGCAAAAAATTGTTGGTTATTTTAGGTTTTTTAAGGCATCATCATAGTAATAATGCAATATTGTGCTAGCCCACTGTTGTCTACAAAGGTGTTGACGTCATGTCCCTCTTTAATACTCTGCATATATTACAGGTTGTCATATTTGAGAATATGCTTGCATAGGAAAATGTTAACTCATATTTTCTCTATCACCTATGTGTTTGAGCAAAATTTGCAAGCCGAAAACACCCTTCACATTGGAACATGGTTTACATTTGGGCCACAAAATAAAATAATATGACTAGTATTGGAATAAATATAAACAAATTCTCTTTAAACTTGACCCTAAGTTTGTCGAGCTCCAGGTATATTCCACAGCTGAGAATGTTTTTCCCATGGTTAATGTTTCCCGGATTGGCACTATCAAAATCTCATGCCCCATGTTCTGTGATATACATCTTGCACCCAAAACTTATGTGATCTACAATTCGACCCCGGACTCCTCGAACTCGCAAGCTTCACTCTACCTACGATGAGTCTGTCTGGGTCCATCTGACCACCCCGCCTTTCCATACTTAGTCGATTGTTCACCTCTTGTTGTCGCAGATTCGTGGGTTCACGAAATCCCAGGTTCAAAAAAGTTTGAAAGAATTTATCGCTCTCGTCCATCCCCGCCACCTTCTCACACTTCCCAATGCAAATTTCTTACGCTTTTAATTGGTGACAATTCACCACACAGGTTCGAAAATATTGGCATTAATAACCGAAAAGCTCGAGGACACCTGTCATTAAAATGCACTAAACCAAGATCTACGGGATATTATATTATCATCCCTCAATGTTCATTTTAAATACTATTAGGACACAATTATTGTCACATGTTGCAATACAAACAAATCTTCATCAAATCATTATCTTTTCTCACAGGCACCCTAGATGCACCCCAGTCGCCTGATATCGAATTGGCAGAGGTCAATATTATGGGATCTGATTTTATTTTTTTTGTGGATCTTGAACTCGGAAAAATTGTTGTTTACTTTAGTTTTTTTAAGGCATTCTGCAGGTTCCCGAGCTCCCAGGTTCACAAAACTTTCAAAGCATTTTTCACTCCCATCCATCCCCGTCACCTTCGTGCCCTTCCCAATGCACATTAATCATGCCTTTATTAGTGACAACTCATCACACATATTCAAAAAGATTAGCATTAATAGGCGATTAGGTCAAGGACATATCCCATTAAAATGCATTAAACCAAGATTTACAGAATATTATATTATCATCCTCTAGTATTCATTTTAAATACTTATTCCCATTTCCCTCTATCATCGAAAACCTAGGTTTTAAGGTTCTTTCCTTGTAATGTTCTTGGTCATCCACATCTGAGAAAAATTAGAGATGCCATTCAGGCCTAATTGAAAGATGAGGGAGTGGTTTTATCTGACATTAGCTTTGAAGGAAAAAAATTATGTTAGCCAACATAAACTCAGACATAAAAAATTCAAGTATCTTATGATTGGTATTCTCCCTGTATTTGATCCTTTGGTTGGCTAAAAGGCATGCCTGAAGATTTGTATGTTGAACTTCTTTGTTTTGTTGTTGGAAATTGGAAGGGACTTTCAAGTCACCTGCAAAATGCTCTTTTTTTTAAGTATATAGCTTCTTCCAACAACACAGATTTGGCAAGTGTATCAAATGTTGCAGACCACACCAGAATTTATCTTTCGTCAGAGTCACACATATCATGGCTTACAAAATGGTCTAGAATATTCAGGATTCACGCCAAATATTAATCCATGCGCAAATATACTCAGAAGGAAATTATAAATTTAGATCCTCACGAAGGTGAGAAACTGTAGGAGTGGTCGAATCAACATCCTAAAATTACATAACTTCCTATGTCAAAGTTTGATGAGGGACTTCTGCGTGTGGTAACAGACTTGAAAAAAATTCAGCTTCTTTCTCAAAGTTTGTTCAGCGACCTTTGGATGTGGTAAGAGACTCGACATACAATCAACTTTCTATCACTACTGCACATTGTTTTCACTATTCCTATGCAAATAATTGCATCTGGGTCGAAGAGCTTACCACTCTTTGCAAGAATATTCTCCTAGTGGTTGAAGGTGGGTATATGATAAGGGAACGAGGCTCTCAAAATTTTATGATGCCTGCATCGACAAGTAACTAGGAAACGTTAATGGGAAGGAATTCTAGACTATGGACTTTGCAACACTTTCTGAAGATTACTATATACTACCACCTTATGCAGGAAGTTTGACATATTCAAGTAATGATTTGGTTTTTGAAGATCGCCTTTTACTACCACCTTCATGTAATGAGTTTGTTTCATTCTTTAGAAAAGACCTTGATGTAGTAGATGTTCTAGAGGTATTTCCACCGAATATCAATCTTCTTGTTGTTTCCCATGCTTTGAATAAGGAGAATGCATTTCTTCTGTTGCAGTAGATCCGATATTTGAAAAAAATGGAAGTTGCTCGATATTTGAAGTATTAACTTGTTTGGTTCAAATTAATTGCCATCACCTCACCGCAAGCATCTCTCGAGTTGTTCATCAAGATCACAGGTCGATAAGAACAGAGTGCCTTCCTGGTCGTAGAGTGTTTCCATCCCCATCTTGGTTTTGCACAAATGCTTTTATTGCTAACTTGTTTATTTCTCCCGGTGGTGGATCCTTCTATCCCAACTAGCATGATGAAAATAAAATAGCTCTAGGGAGTTTGATCACTTCTAGGGATCTGAGTTGACTATATATTAATTTCAGTTAACTTAAAAATGTTTATGTGTGCAACCTAATGTTAGACATAGAAATACAATTTTTCATTTTTTTAAAATATAAAATAATGTATTTTTTAACAAACGACTGGTGTCACTCACAAGGAATTGAACCTAAGTGGGGAGGGTAACAATCATTCCTCCCGGTTGTTAGTAACAATTGTTAATATGTAGACATTGAATATACTGCGCTCAGCTCGCTCTGTTCTAGGGTTCGCCTCTTTCACTTTCATGTCTGGCCAGGGCAGAGGGGAGCCGCCGCCCCCTCCCTCCCCGACCTCCTCCTTCCGTAAGCTTGTTGCAGCATGCAACAAGAAGCTCCCCCCTGCAGAACCTCCTAGTTTCGTGAGAAAACTGGACGCGGTTCCTGAGATCGTCCTCCCCCCGGACCAACCTATGAAGGTCGCACTGTCTCTTACAGATCGCGGCCTAGTAGGTCAGTTCATGGGCCTATGGCCCTCAGCCTGAACAATAGATAAATGGATTCAAAGGAACTGGAGGCCTTTGATAAGAAATAGCGTAACTTTCTACGCGGTTGGGAGAGGTTTTTTCATCTTTGAATTCATCTCTCAGGAGGACAGAGATCTAATCTTCAGAAACGGGCCGTATTTCATGGGCACACAAGGGCTCTATCTGAATCGTTGGACCCCTAGCTTTGATCCAGCCTCGGAAGTGCCAAAAGACGTTCCGGTTTGGGTAAGACTCCCAAATCTGCCAATACACTGCTGGAACTCTTCTTCGCTCCAAGCTATTGGAAATGGCTTGGGACACTACATAGATAAAGCAGACCCAAAAGACCAGTACTCCTGCGCAAGGATCTGTGTGGAGGTTGATCTGGAGGTAGGCCTACCAGAAGTGGTAAAACTAAAGGTAGGGGACTGGCATCACTTCCAAAAGCTCGATTATGAGCAACTCCGCTTCAAATGCAGAGGTTTCCACGAATACGACCATTTCAAGCAGAACTGCCCAAAAAACCTAAGTACAAAGAAAGAAGGGGAAGACGGTTGGCAACAGGCTAGGAAAGGGAAGCCGAAATCAGAAGGACCAAGAAGCGACAAGCCAGCCCCAATAAAAGAAAAGAACCCAGGAGGCAAAGAAACAACCAACAGCTTCAACGCTCTGGCCCAGGAAACTAGTGGAGAGTTAGGGAAGACGAGCCAGGAAGCCCAAGGAGAAGCTGAAGGAGGCACCCAATCCCCTGTAAATAGAGAAACACAAAAGCCAACATAGGATGAGATGCAAAACAAATCCCCCCCAAGGATTGGAGTGACCCAAGGCACAGAGGAAGGGGAGATCTCGTTCGACAGTGATTCGGAAGGCGCAAGTGAAGCCTAGGCCTCCCCAAAGAAACCAGGAAGAGGCAGGAAATCCAAAAAAGTTGAAAGAGATCAAGAAACCTACAAGGACATTCTAAAAGGTGCCCAACCAACTATCAAGCAACTGATCAACGTAAGGCAAACAAGGAAGCTCTTCAAAGCCTCCCAAGGAGGCCATTCCCCCCCCCAAGGTAATTAATGAAGCTAACCTCCTGGAACTATAGGGGTCTCGGTAGCAAAAGGAAAGAAGAAGATCTCAAACATATTATCAAAACTTCGGAAGCGGACATCCTACTCCTCCAGGAGACCAAGATGAGTCAGCATGACTCTCTCAAAGCTTCAAGAAACGCATGGAGAAGCAGCCAAGGAATAGTTAAAATTCCAGGGGCGCGTCAGGCGGTCTCTGCACGCTATGGAACACCACCAAAATAGAACTGCTCGACTTAGACACTCGCATGCACTAGATCCACACATCTCTCCTCCATAAAGACTCTGCAATTCAGGTAAACCTCATTAATATATATGTTCCGCAACATATAGAAGAGAAAAAGATTTGTTGGGAATCCCTCCATGACTTCCTTCAAAAAAACAAGCTAGATAACATCATTTTAGGCGGAGACCTTAATGTAACCCTTAGCCAGGAGGAAAAGAGAGGCGGCACTATAGTCAGAGACCCATCCACAGAATGGGTGGAAGATATTATTACATCTTGGGAGCTAATAGATATAAAACCGATCAAAGGGCACTATACATGGTCCAACAAGAGGTTAGGTTCGGGGCATATAGCTGCCAGGATGGACAGATTTATCATCCAAAGTTCTTACCTAACTCTGGGGCTTAATGCTCTCGCAGAAATCCTACCCCACAACGCTTCAGACCACAAGCCTATTCGTTTAGAATTTAAATCAGAGCAGGGTAAGGGACCCATCCATTTCAGGTTCAATCCATCCTAGATCCAAGACAAAGATTTTCTTAGAATTGTTTCCAGCACGTGGACAGGAAAGGTCATTGGATCTGCCTCCTATGTTTGGGAAGAGAAGCTACAGAGGTTAAAATCTGCCCTGAAATCCTGGGCAAGAAGTCGTCCTGACCCAACCTCCTCACGCAAAGAGGCCCAAAAACTCCTTGAGATTCATCAGCTAGAACTGGAAAGCAAAGAAATCACCCAAGAGGACCTGCAGCAAGAAGTCCTACTCCAAAGCCAATGGTACAAGGCATGGAGGGAGGAAGAGAGTTACTGGAGGCAGAAATCTAGAAGCCTTTGGCTGAAGGAAGGAGACAAAAATACTAGTTACTTCCATAAGCAGGCGGAGGCAAGGAAACAATATAAGGCAGTCATAGAAATTCAAGTTCAAGACATAATAATCTCAGATCCAGAAGGTATCAAACAAGCAGCCTTCGAAACCTTTTCAGCCCTCTACTCAGAACCGCAAAGGACAGACATCGACCCCCAAAGGTACCCCCTCTCCATCATTCCAGCTCTCATAAACGAGGACATTAATCGCAATCTGCTAAAGGAAGTTTCGCAGCAAGAAATAAAGGAAACCCTGGATCAAATGAATCCGGACAAAGCCCCTGGACCAGATGGATTTACAGCCAAATTTTATCAACATTGCTGGGAGATAATCAAATCTGACCTCACCAAAATGATAAGGAGATCACAGTCGAGTAGTAAACTAGGAGGGAGCACAAACTCGGCCTTCCTGGCTCTCATTCCGAAGGAGAAAGGAGCACTCAGTTTCAACCGCTTCAGGCCGATTTCACTCTGCAATACTAGCTATAAAATCCTCACTAAGATTATATCAAACAGATTGAAAACAATTCTTCCCCATATCATCCCAGAAAACCAGGGAGGCTTCATTAAAGGCAGACACATTACTTACAACATCCTCCTGGTCTAAGAGGCTCTTCATTCAAGCATCCGGAGGAAGGACAAAGGTATGATTATTAAGCTCGACCTTGCTAATGCTTTTGATAGAGTCAATCACAGTTTCTTATTTGAAGTTATGAAGAAATTTGGTTTTGATCAAGCTTTTGTTAACTGGATTAAAGCCTGCATAGGCTCACCCTGGATAGCCCCCATGGTGAATGGAAGAGTAACAAAATTCTTTCAAGCCTCTCGAGGGCTAAGGCAAGGGTGCCCCCTCTCACCCCTCCTTTACGCAATTCAAGCCTCTGTGCTATTCTATCAGCTGGGGAATTCCCAAGCCCAAAGCATACTACAGGGTCTAAGAATAGCGCAAGGGGTTAAAGACATAAACAACGCTCAATTCGCGGATGATACCCTGCTGCTAGGTGGAGCAAGCTCAATAATCGCAAAAAAGTTTAAGGAAGAACTTGAGGCTTATACTTCAGTTTCAGGAAGCGAAATAAGAAAAGCAAAGTGCAAGATATATGGCTGGAATATCACACCCAATGAAATGTTTGGGATTGCAAGAGTACTAGGGATGGAAGGACATACCAATTGGGAGTCCTTCACTTATCTTGGAATCCCAATATTTAAGACCGCCCCAAGGACCACTCAGTGGAATCATCTAATTGACAAACTCAAGAAGAAAATTTCCACTTGGGGGGCGAACTGGCTAAATCTAGCAGGGAAAGTTGTCCTTATTAAGTTAGTTCTGGCCAACATACCCATCTACCAGAGTTCGATGCTCCTAGCCCCTTGCTCCACAATACAAAAAATCGAAGCTCTGCAAAGAGGCTTCCTTTGGGAAGGAGGGAAATAGACCGGAAGGAAATTGCATCTGATAAGATGGGAAAAATCCTCTAAACCTCTTCTGGAAGGTGGCCTCAATTTTAAAAAATCCCGCATACAGAACCTTGCGTTGGGGGCAAAGCTTATGTGGAACATAGTCTCCGGAGCACCAGCTTGGAGCAAAGCAGCTCTCTGGAAAAAGTATTTTAAGGGGCCAAGGGAACGTTGCTTAGAAACTCCTTGCAGGGATTCTAAAGGATCCCCTTTTTTAACCCTCTGCAAAAAAGCCTTACCTCTCTTCATTCCCCACCTCACCTGGGTGCCAAGAAACGGGAGGAAAATCAAAATCTGGAATGACTCAATACTAGGAGACCCTCCTCTTGATTCGAGACAGGACCTGAGACGTCTTAAGAACTGGACAGGAACCCAAAATTTAAAGACTCTCGCTGATATCTCAGCTTGGGGCAATGACAGGCACCAGTCGTGGCAAGGGTGGGAAGTGAGCAATTTACCACCGGATCTAGAAGGGGAATGGAGAACTCTCAAACACTGCCTACAGGAGAAAGCCCCGTTGAAAAAAAAGGGGAAGGATGAGATAGGCTGGGGGGAAAATGCCAAAGCCTACACCACTGCTAATGGCTATAGACTTTTGCTCAAGGTCCCCACTGCTCCAACAAACCCGCTCATCTGGAAAGCGATATGGCATACCAAGACCATTCCTAAAATTGATATATTTATATGGACTCTTGCCCATAACAACATTCTAACAGGGGAAATCCTCCAAAGGAAAGGTTGGGCTGGCCCCCACCGGTGTCCACTTTGCTAGCAAGCTGAAGAAACTACCAATCACCTCCTCCTCAATTGTGCCTTTTCTAAAGAAGTATGGAGGTTGAAAATTGGATCAACAACTAAAGTCAACTGGCCATAAGACATCAAAAGTCTCCTCCAGCTTTGGGACAATTTATACCCGTTCCAGAACCGAACTCAAAGTCAAGCCTATGCGTTGTGGAGAATCCTCCCAAAGTTTATTCTGTGGAACCTGTGGCTGGAAAGAAACAGTAGGATATTCAGGGATAGGGAAAGGAACACACCCACAGTGGTAGACAACATCCAGGCACTTTTTGGAGAGAGCGCCCAATACTTATGTCAGTCTAATTACAGCGGGAAGCTAGATGATTTGTAGGTTCTCTGGCTGGATCAATTCAAAATTCGAAGTGCAAAAGGAGTCACAGCTATCTCTCCAAGTACTGAGGATTGGGAAATAAGAAAAGAGAAACAAGAGTTTGACAATTGGAAGCAAGAAAGGAAGGCTTATATCCTTTCCTTTGACGGGGCCTCCAAAGGCAACCCAGGGCTAGCAGGTGGAGGTGGGATAATTGAGAGCCCCAGTGCAGAAATAATCATGAGCTACGCCCTGGGATTAGGTAGTGAGACCAACAACATTGCAGAAGCCATGGAATTATGGCAAGGGATTCATCAAGCCAAGAAGCAGGGGATCCAGGAACTGGTCATTGTTGGAGACTCCAGATTGATAGTCAGAGCCATTATTTGACGGACTCAAACCCAAAGTGCCAAACTAAATAATCTTCTGAGCAAAATCTGCCTCCTTCTCACTAGCTTAAGCTCATATGAGATATTTCATGTTTTAAGAAAGCTGAATGAAAAGGCTGACGTGGAAGCTAATAAAGGTTTTCTCCTGGCGCCAGGAAGCTTGATCCTCAACAGAACTGTGTCCACCGTGGAGATTCCGTAATCCAAGATTCCTCCTGCACATATCTAGCAAGTGGTTGGGATGGGGAAAAGGACGACAGGGGAATCGACCAAGATTGGTCAGACAGAGCCGAGCCATTGGAGGATAGGGACAAGGGGCGGTACCACGACCAAGTGGACAGCAGGCAGGGCGAGGACAGGAGCACCCACTACCCATACCTCTCATCCTCTGCAGTCCAAGGCGAAATCATGTGGGTCAAGGGGCGCGAGTTTAAAGCAAGTAAGTAGTCTCAAGACCAAACCATTCCTACGCAGAGCTCTCCTCCGCTTGCGAGCTTGAAGAGTCAAGGAGTACGATTTAGGGGACGACCAGAGCAATGGCAGCCAACTCAAGCAAGAAACCGAATCTGGAGGAACGACTGAAGATCATGGATACAACACTGGAGAACCTGAAGCAAATGCTGCAATACCAATTGGACTTTCTGGAGAACCTGGACTCGGAAGCAGGTAGAAGGTTGGAACAGCTCGAGCAAGACATTTCCACTATAAATATTGGTTTCTCTAAAGAGCTAAGCAAGCTTCACTAGGAGCTCAAGAACCCACAGGAAGAGTTTGAATAGAGAGTCGAGCAGCTGGAAGAGAAAATGTCCCAGCTCAACAGAGAATGGAGGAAGGATCCGGAAAGCTAGTTTTGCCGCTATGGCTGAAGTAAACCACTCCCTCTACAACATCTTGACATTTTGTATAGAGTCAAGGCTTTAAATAAGATTGTATTAGCTGGTTAGTGTTAGCTCCTGCCGAATATGGTCACTGTATGTGTATTTAGGAGCAGTGTTAAGCTCCTCTCTAGAAGATGCTCAGTGAAGCTCCGTCATTTTGTAATCGCATTCGTGGCTGGTCCACACTTAATATAAATCCTTTACTCATTTTGGTCCAAAAAAACAAACGGCTGGTCGAAAAGTTGCAGGCATTGTTTGGGATTGACGTCCTTCAAGGATGTAAATTAATTGCACAATTAATATTGATTTTGGAAATGCACTCTATCTATCGTCGACTATGAGAATTTCATTAAAACTACAATGTCCAGATAATAAATGTATGACATGCACCTAATGTCGAGGTCATCATCGCACAAGACACCCAACCTCCAAATATGTTTGGACTCACAACAACATTGTAATTGTCGTAACAAAGCAACGCTAAAGTCTATTCTCTTTTGGAGGTCTGACAACCCTACAGTCTAAGTGCTTTGAAAATGACAGGCCTACTTGTTTACCACATTACCTCCCTGCAATCGATGACATTGTTCCCATTGAAACCGCCAATGTCAATGTCTGAAGATGAAACTATCTGGATCCTGGAATCATTGCCAATGTCGATGTCTGAAGTTGAAGCTACCTGGAGCTTGGAGTCACGAATTGATATACTTGACATTAGTACCAGTAGTGATCGAAATTTGATTGTATGTCGAGTATGTTACTACATTCAGAGGTCGCTCAACAAACTTTGAGATAGAAGTTGGTTGTCTATCAAGTTTGTTACTACATCCAAAAGTCGCTCAACAAACTTTGAGATAGAAAGTTCTGTAATTTTAGAATGTTGATTCAACCACTCATACAGTTTCTCACCTTCGTGAGGATCCAAAATTATAATTTCCTTCTGAGTATATTTGGGCATGGAGTAATATTTGGTGTCACTTCTGAATATTCCAGACCATTTTGTAACCCATGAGATGCGCCACTACTCTGACGAAAGATAGATTATGGTGTGCTCTGCAACATTTGATACACTTTCCAAGTCTGTGTTGTTGGAAGAAGATATATACTTCAACAAATGATCATTTTGAAGGTGACTTGAACGCCCCTTCCAATTTACAACAATAAAACAAAGAAATTCAACATACAAATTTGCAAGCAGGCCTTTCAACCAAGCAAATGATCGAATACAGGGAGAATACCAATCATAAGATACTTGAATTTTTTGTTTGAGCTTCAGTTGGCTAACATAATTTTTTCCCCCAAAGCTAACGTCACATGAAACCACTCCCTCTTCTTTGAATTGGGCCTAAGTCGCATCTCTAAGTTGCCCTGGATGTGGATGACCAGGAACATTACAAGGAAGGCACCTTAAACCCCAAGTTTTTGATGATAGAGGGAAATTAACACTTATCAAAGTACGAAATGTTGAATAAAAAGATAATGTAGCCAACCCATATCTAGAAGAGACAAACTATTCAAGAAGCTAACTGAGATAGATCTGGCTGGCAGCACCCATGAAGTCCAAGACTCGGAATTGATATTCAACTTGTTGTTTTTAACCAGGCAAGCATTTGATGATCAAGTTGAAATCTATAAAAGACTGTCGCCTGAAAATTTCTATGGAATTCTTGAATATCGTGAAGATGGCATGAAAAACTGGCTAGTTGGTAATTGGATTAAAAACCAAGATATTGAAGAGGCATTGCACAACCTCTCTATTGATCTAAGGGACTTGGAAAGTGAATTCTTCAGTATAAAAATCCGGCATGAAATCAATGTGGCGACCATGAGGAGCTACATCGAGGAGTGGTTCAAAAAGGTTGGTGACAAGATTGCCAATGAAGGGCAAAGGATGCTTGAGATGGTTCCCATAACCACCGAGGAAAGCCATAAAAGGACATCAACGAGGAAATGACAAGGCATGGGAAACCATCATAGTAATTTCATACTGATCACATTCTCCTGTCTTTGTCAATGTCTTCATCCAGTTAGTCTACCTCTTTAAATAGAAAGGTTTAACCGAGGATTGAAAATTTTGTTTTTATTCTTGTCGGGTCTTGTTGTCTTCCATCGCTGACTTTCTTCTTTCTACAAGCTTGATTCTTGCACATATTTTCTTTATGGTCCGCAAGAGCCCCGATCCCAGTCATTATGGAAAACACATTTAAATTTCAGAGAATATGTGT
Source organism: Picea engelmannii (assembly GCA_009831015.1). Taxonomy (NCBI): domain Eukaryota; kingdom Viridiplantae; phylum Streptophyta; class Pinopsida; order Pinales; family Pinaceae; genus Picea; species Picea engelmannii. The sequence goes on from ML809007.1 coordinate 41,322, forward strand.
TGAACTATATACCTTTTTACAAATTCCAAGAGAGATATTTTGGGAAATAGTCTCAGCTGTATTTTGTAACCCAGATTATCTGACTGTAAAATATTCGAGGTTGTTGTATGGTGTTTTCCAATGTTTAATATATAT
>ML809007.1:56451-73600 GCA_009831015.1 Picea engelmannii
ACTATCCTCAATATTGGAGCACTTGTTAATAATTGTTTCAAGTGTTGGAAACTCTTTTCACAATCCAATGTCCACTGAAACTTCACGCCCTTTCTTTGCAATGAAGTGATTGGGTGTGCAATCTTTGAAAATCCTTCTATAAAACTCCTATATTATCCTACAAGGCCCATGAATGATATCACCTCTGTCACATTCTTTGGCACTGGCCATTCTCTAATGGCTTCTATCTTCTCAAGGTCCACTGCTATCCCATCCTTTGAAATGATGTGCCCCAAATAGTGAACTTGCTTCTGGTAAAATGAGCACTTGCTTAATTTAGCATACAATTGATGCTCCCTTAATACTTGCAAAACCATCCTCAAATGATGTTCATGCTCTTCTTCTGACTTGGAATATATGAGAATGTCATCCAAAAAGACAATGACAAACTTGTCTAAATATTCTCAGAAAACACCATTCATTAAGCACATGAAAACAGCTGGTGCATTTGACAACCCAAATGGCACCACTGTGAACTCATAGTGACCATACCTTGTCCTGAAAGCGGTCTTGTTGATATATTCCTCTTTAATCCTTACCTGATGGTATCCTAACCCGAGATCTATCTTTGAAAAGATCTTTGCATCCTTCAATTGATCAAAAAAATCATCAATCCTTGGCAGAGGATACTTGTTCTTTACAGTCACTTTATTCAACTGTCTGAAATCAATGCACAATCTTAATGTTCTATCTTTCTTCTTCACAAACAAGACTGGGGCACCCCAAGGTGACACACTTGGGCGTATATACCCCTTCTTCAGAAGATCTTCAAGTTGCATTTCCAATTCCTTTAGCTCTGGTGTACTCATTCTGTAAGGAGTCTTTGATACTGGAGTTGCTCCAGGCATTAGATTTATAGAGAAATCAATGTTCCTCCTTGGGGGTAGTCTTGGTACCTCCTTGAACACATCTTCAAAATCTTCCAGGACTGCATAATCTTCCAAATTTGGCACCTTATCTCTAGGTGTCTCCGCCAAATGAGCTACAATTATTTGACACCCTTTTCCGTAACATTTCTTCAGCTGCAATGCTGAAATCTCTCTTATGGCTACTGCTCTGGGAATTCCCTGCACTTTTCTTAGTTTCCCTTCCTCATCCAAGCAAGTAAATGCTTTGCTATGGCAGTCTAGGATGGCATGTTGTTGGTCCAACCAATCCATACCAATTAGACAGTCATAGGAACCTAAAGGCAAGATGTTCAAATATGCTTGGGTGTTCAGTCCATTCATGTCAATAAGACATGACTTAACCATCTCATTAACTTTTCTTTTGGCCCCTGTGGCCAGTTGCACCAACCAAGATTTCCCATTCTTGATTCTTGGAAAATGCAAACTTTCCACCAACTTAGGATCTATATAACTATGAATAGCTCCTGAATCAATTAAAATAGCAATGGTTTGGTTGTTGATCATACCTTCCACTTCAAGCAGATGTGACTGATATTCCGCTTGCTTGTTGTCCAAGGTTGCATAGATCCTGGGTATCTTTCTGCTATGTCCTCCACTGTTTCATCTTGTTGTACATTATGAACAGTCCTCCCTTTTTCACCTCTGTGAGGACAATCTCTGAACATGTGATCCCCTTTACAACCCCAACATTGAATAGGTGGTTGCCTTGGCCTTTGACTTCATGTGTCCATCGTTCTGGGTTCCTTAGGAGTTTGTTGTCCCTATGGACTATTTCTGAAGAATGGTGGCTTAGACCCCTTCTTCCTTTGATCCATCTTGAATTTATTTTTGTCTTCCCAAGCTTTTTGGAATGTTGGCCTTGATTTTTGTTGATCATATAGGCATTTAGCTCGCCTTATGGTCTCCTCCAATGTCTTGGGATCATCATACTATATTTTGTCACTGATGAATGATGTCAATCCACTCAAATACCTTTGAATTTGAAAGAGACATACTTCAACAGTTCTAGAAACCTTCTCTCATATTCCTCAATTGTCATACTCCCAAGCTTGAGTTCAAATAACTCTTTCATTTTCTTTTCATAGTATATCTTAGTCAAGTATTTCTTCTCAAAATACTTCTTGAATCTTCTCCAAGTAACATTTTTCTCTTTGATGTGCTACACCTGCACAAGTTGATCCCACCACATGGATGCTTTTCCTTTGAGTTGATAGATGGAAATTCTACCCTCTGCATGAGAGGAATAATTATGCAATTGAAAATACTTTCTCATGCCCAACAGCCATGTCTCTACATATTCATCCTTCTTGTGCTCATCATCAAATGTAGAAGGTTTGATTTTGTTCATTTCTCCTCCCAGTTCATCCACACTAGACCTCTCGTACTTTCTGACATGGGATAGACTTGAGTTGTTGTGTGATCTCTTATTGGAATTCCTCGGGGAGTGGTGGTGATGCCTGCTAACACTTCTTGTTTTTCTTTTCTCATCATGAGACTTGTGACTTCCCGATTTGCTCGAGCCACTCTCTTTATCCAATTTCTTTTCTATTATGTTCAAGCTCTCCAATAAATTCATGTTGAAGTCATCTTGTTGCTCCTTGGCTCTCATAAGCCTTTCATTATCAGCTTTATGGCTTTGAACATCCTTCTGTAAATTTTTAATGGTCTCTGCCATATTTATGTTGTCATCTGTTTCTTCACCATGTCCATTGGAGTTGGTTCCTTCCATGCTCAAATGGACATCCATCCCTCTGACTTCATCTTCCTGGCTGTAATTTCCTAGTGCCTCTTCCATTACTCTGGACTCTAAATTGATCTTGATCTGATCTAGTTGTTGTTAACTCTCCAAAATGTGTAGCCAACAAAACTTGTCAGATTGACTGTTTCAACAATTTTATGAAAAATATGAACCATTTTGGTTCAATAATTTATCAGAAGCCTTTCTTATGATTTCCTGAAACATTGAATTCCCAATCAATTTTCTGGGTGGATAATTATATTCCACTCTCTAAGACCTTTCTAACGCCTACTCACATGCTCAATTCCGAGTCTTGAGCAGAAAGTTATGGCTTCATGGAGCTAGTCGGGGTCTTATAGTTTACCCTTCACTGTTTCTATTGTTCTTCCCCCTTCAAACAACTTCGCGCACACAAATTTCAATCATTGCTCACGTATTTTCCATGTGCTGCAACATCACGATTAAATCATGCTTCGTGCACTTTACAACCATTGTGTATCACTTCTTTGTCACGTCAATAACATGCACGCACTTTTGTGTCGCGCGCCAATAACTACCGCGCACAGTTTTGGTTCTTGCACTATTAATCGTTGCACGCAGTTTTTGAATCGCGCAATGATATTCCACATGCATTTCTCTCTATGCATTGCACCATACCAAAGTTCAATATTCCCCCACCGCACATCAATACTTTGTGCACACATACTAAACTATTGTGCGATAACATATACCCATATTGTCCGTGCGCCAACCAAACTCCTCTGCGCTCTACCAATACTGCATACACCATGCGCGCCCTAATTGTGTGTGTACACCGTGTGCACCTTCTTATGTGTGTTCACTCCGTGCAATGCCAAATTTAGTGTGCGCACCCGCACACCATATTCTTCCACACGACGCCACAATTTACTGCGCGCTCCAACACGCTAACTTTTCTGCGCTTACACGCTAACATTTTCCTCGTGATACCTGCACGCTAACCTTTTCCGCTCCATCTGTCATGGCTTCACTGTAACTTGAAATTCGACCAATTCTAGGTTCGAATTTGCTAGGACGGATATTAAATCAGTAATATCTCATCACTTGGCTCAATTTCTCCATTTTCTCATGAATCCATCCACAGAAATTGGGGCTTTTCCCCATTTTCGCCCAGTTGCTATTACTTTTTTCCATGGACGCTCTACAACTGAAATTTGGCCACTTTGAATTAAATCCTCGGTGACATTTTGCTTCAACTCAACTTACTCGGCCCATTCAGGCACAGTGTTGAAAACTGAAGCTCTGATACCAATTTGTAGCATCCCCGACATCACACCGACCGGGGCATGCCACTCCTCAGATGCTTTACTTAGTTCTAAAACTGTCTTTGTAACATTCCCAACCTTCAACCGGCCAGGCCATGCTACTCCTGAACACTCTTTCATGCTCAGATACTCATTTGTAACATCCCCGACCATTCATGCCGGGCCACGCTACACCGGAGAACACATCCATTCTCTGTGTGGAACGTACTGTAACATACTTAGCATCCTAACTAATTTATGTCTCATATAATTTTCTAATTGCATGCAATTAAAACATATGCACACACAAAACTATTGCGGAAGATTAATATATATATAATGTGAATAGACAAATACGCTATGTAAATGCATGGATTCACACTGAAAAGTAGTAAACATATACATGCAATACCCATAAGCATACAGACAACTATAATCACGCATAAGATAAACCCATAAAAATAACACGTGAATAACAATGCAACATGTAAATTAATCACACAATTGACACTTATCTTTGTGAGAATATCACCAACTACGTGTAGACCTTCCACAAACCTCCCAGCCTTAGACCACACTATAAAAATTTGTAGCATCCCCGACCTCACACCGATCGGGGCATGCCACTCCTCAGACGCTTTACTTAGCTCTGAAATCGTCTTTGTAACATTCCCAGCCTTCAACAGGCCAGGCCATGCTACTCCTGAACACTCTTTCATGCTCAGATACCCATTTGTAACGTCCCTGACCATTCATGTTGGGCCACGCTACACCGAAGAACACAATGTTCTTTGTGCGAAACGTATTGTAACATACTTAGCATCCTAACTAAGTTATGACTCATATAATTTTCTAACTGCATGCAATTAAAACATATGCACACACAGAACTCTTGCGGAAGCTTAATATATATAAAACGTGAACAGACAAATACGCTATGTAAATGCATGGATTCACACTGAAAAGCAGTAAACATATACATGCAATACCCATAAGCATACATACAACTATAATCACGCATAGGATAAACCCATAAAAATAACACTTGAATAACAATGCAGCATGTAAATTAATCACACAATTGACACTTATCTTTGTGAGAATATCACCAATTGTGTGTAGACCTTCCATGAACCTCCCAACCTTAGACCACAGTGTTCATCACTCTCAACAGTGAGCCACCCCCGAGCTGGGACTAAAATCCACACGGGTAAAGGGTTCTTAACCAAGCTAAAGGCTCATGAACAACATGAAAGACTTCATCTCAGGTGCTCACTCAACTAACAGCCTACAATCCCTCATTACCCACATGCCTATCCCACCCAAGGAAGTGTGCCCCTTCTCTGCTCAGCAGTCCCTCGGCTACCCCACTTCCCTTCCAGGGCTTCAGCAACAGGCCAGATAGGAAGTCTCAGATCCCTGCAACTGTAGTTCAGCACCTTCAGAAATCAATCCCCAACAATTCTATCACCTAGAGAATTGTTCACAGGCCCGACAACCCACTTCTTCAATATCCCACGGGCCTGACAACCCGCTTCTTCAATCCCACTCCCAAGCTAACAGTTACCCAACAGAGGGCTCTGGATACGGGTTCAGGTAAAGTCATGAAGATACAAATGATAAGCCCCTGGCTTCCCTCCTCCTGGATGATTGACTGTATATCTCAGTGATGGATGAATCTGAGAAAGATGATGGTCCCCCCTGATCGATATCCCCGAAATGAACTAAGTCCAACAATATGTATGCATGCCCCCAGCTTGACACTTGTCATGTTGGAAGCTACTTTGGCCCACTTGGCCCCAACTTAGAACTTAGGATAACATAATTATCCATACTTTATGATTTAAGAAATATTAATATAATATTCCTTAACTTAGTCCCTTCCCTTTCCCTAACTAGTGGAGTTTAGTCCCCCATCTCTTTTATCGTGGTCAGTCTGTGCGCAGCGATATATTTTATATTAAATATGAGATATGTACAAAAATAGGCGCACTGGCCTTTAACATCTAGGCTCTCTGGCCTAATCAAAATATAAGCATCCTAGCTTATAATACTGTCTCACCAGCCTATAAAACATATCAGATACACAAGGCTTCCTGGCCTCTACATCGCACACACTTAAGATGTTGCGCGCGGTATCCCAGAATGTGCACACTTCTTCATTTTACTGCGCAGTACATGCGCGCACTATGCTATGAAACGTGCACACCAAAATGATATCAAACTAGCTCACCAGCTTATGTACATTTGTATTTTCATTTGCAATTGGGTTTGTCCTTAGGGATATTACACCAAGTCCTATGGTGATTTCATGTCTACTCAAATATGGGGGACTGCAATTCAAATGTGGACCATTCCCACTAGAAACCGGTTTTAATAAAGCACGGAGCTTTGCTATAAAAGGATGAAATGAGGTTGCATCTGAAAGTAGGAAGACATTGCAAAGTTATGGTAGATAATTCTTGAGATCCTTTATCTTAAGCTATTATCCTATGCAACCATAACTACAAGCTTGTGTTTAGCCTCTTCCATTAGAGAGCCTAAGCACACTTCTTCATTGTATGAGAGAGAAAGAGAGTCCATTAGAGCAAAAAGAACCCTCCCAAGGAGTGTGGGAGAGCCCATAAGCTCAAATCATTCTCCAATATGCAAACTACAAGTTCTTTCCATTAGTATATGAATACTATTTTGCTTCACTTTTATTTCTTGGTGCAACTTCCATGGTTTTTGTTTATTTATTTTCAGTTTGTTTATGTTTTGCAGTAGTGCTCATGTGATTGAACTAACATCCTAACAATCTATTGTTATATAGTTTTCTACCTTGCTATAGAAAGGGATTTTTGGCTCACCCATGTGGCCAAAAAACCCAAACAATATATACTTATCTATAATAAGTAAATAGTATATATATATCCATGGAAATCCTTATGGAAAACTCTTCCAAGTACTTCCCCATGATCCATAGATGATAAACACAGTAAACTCTCGTGTCCTCATTACTGAGCCTAACACCAAGGGGATCAAGAGAGTGAAACCCGTGACCTCCTCAACTCATCATTAGGGGAGAGATCTCACATTTGGCTCATGACCACTTGAGCTAACCCTTGGGACTAATGTGTGTGTGTGTGTGTGTTGCACAAGTTTTCAGAATGTGTATACGAGTGTCCTCAATGATTAGAAGTTTCGCCCAAATTTGGAAGAAACTAGCGACAATATTAAATATTTTAGGTTACAATGTATCCAGATAATGATATATTATAAATCTTATTTCAATAAAGTTGGAGGCCAATCCAAGACATCTGGCTCATGACCGCTTAAGCTAACCCTTGGGACTAATATGTGTGTGTGTGTGTGTGTTGCACGAGTCTTCAGAACATGGATACGAGTGTCCTGAATGACTAGATGTTTCTCCCAAATTTGTAAGAAACTAGCGACAATATTAAATATTTTAGATTACAATGTATCTAGATAACGATATATTTTAAATTTTATTTTAATAAAATTGGAGGCCAATCCAAGACAAATTTGCTCCTATTGTCTACTTGAACAACTACAATATCAAAATTCCTAATTTTATTTGTGGTAATAATTATATGTTGGCATTGGTGTTTTCCAATACATCCAACATGTGTGAGTTGTAAGCTTACGTAGGCTCTCAACTAAACAATTATTCTTAGCTATTTGTTGGGCCTCCTCAATCCTATAAATTGAGGAGCTCTCCTTGTACTTAATGAATTTAGATTCATTCAGATTAATAGATTATTATATGTTAGTATAAGGATCATTCATGATTTGGGTTGATCCCCGGATCTCAACATGGTATCAAAGCAGGCGCTTCCTTCCCTACGTGTTTCCTGAGAAGGTGTATACATGTCCTGCCTTTTTCTTAGTAAGCGTATTCAACTATTTTTTCTCTGTTGCATGGTTTTGACACCGAATGGAGATGGAGGCATTATCATTGATTCTGAAATGACTCTAACGTATTTTGCGGACCCAGCATACAAGCATTTTCTGCATGTTGTCCAAGCCAATATTCGAGATCGCGTAGTGAATGGATCTAGTGTGGGGGTTGATCTATGTTACAAAGCTAAGTCTATTTCTCGATTTCCAACTATTGTTTTTCACTTTAAAGGAGGCGTGAGATATGTTTTGCCCGAAAAGAATAGCTTCATATTAGTGCAAACCAATACATGCAATTTAGTTTGCCTTGCATTCGCTTCTGCAGGGCCCGCAAGTTCGACGTCAATAATTGGAAATGTTCGGTAGAAAAATCTCCACCTACATAGGAAACATGTTGGTCTCCACCTTCATGCATCAGATGAATAAGTGCTTGAATAATGGTTGGCATCTCCTCTTCAGTAGTTATTGCAATCCTTAATCCAGGAACACAACCAACATTCCATGGATTTCTATCGGGATCTGTAGTCTCTTTGGGTGTGGAAGATTCACTAGATTGCTTCTTTCTCTCCATTGATAAGTAGCCCTCCTTTCTAAATCCCAGATTAATGAAGCACTCAAAGGTATTTTAAACACTTGAGGTACACAATACTGACCTGGTTTGAACAATATTCTTCCAGTAGATGTCAGACTGGGAATATAAGTGATAAATTTTAGAAACTTCAAATCAATATCTGATTAGATTGGATCTGCACATTGGCCAGGCTGGAATCTAGGTCAAAAATGCTTGTTGGGATCTCTACTGCCTCGAACATGACATTTGACCTGATGGCCAAATTCCTAGCGATTAGACCGTCGATGGCAGAGACGATGCCTTCAACACTTTCTTCAGTGAAACTGGAGTCGAAAAACATGTTCCTCCAGTTGTATTTCTATATTTGGAGTCGATTTTCATTAACGAGGTGCAGACTGGTACTTACTATCATCTTTTCCATATAGAGCAGCTTATCGAAGACGAGGAAAATGTGGCCAACAAATTTGTTTGTGATCATTACACCATTGGCAAAGAAATTGTGGATCTCTAATTGGACCGTATCCAAAATCTGGCTGACAATTGCACGGGTCTTCAAGGATTCCTCGTCTTCAACGCGGTCGTGGAGGAACTAGTTCTGGTCTCAATTCTCTCCTACTGGAATGTATTTTAGTAGACTACGGTAAAAAAATCTACACTTGGATTCACTATGTATCCATCACCACAAGTCTTTGTTATCCCCATTGTGTGGATAACTAAGGAGATGATGTCTCAAGGCCCTCAGTTTGCAGATATGGAGTGTCAAGAGACTACATGACCAAAAGTACCATTTTTCAAAGATGGGAAACCCATTCACCACCACATATGGTCATAGGTTTGTAGATGGCATCCACCACATCAGCTGGATTCTAGAAGGCAGTGGGCCTTGCTCCATGTGGTACAAGTCAGTATTATGGTGAGCATCATTTCAATATTCAAGCCATTTGATTATGTTGTATCTTAGATTGCTCTAGCTTTCATGATATATGCTTGGACAATGTGTCTTTTTCCCTGCTTCACCTTGGTGGTTGAAATTGTGCTCTAGTAAGTGGTCTTCCTTGGGAATGGGTTTTCCACTAGGAACTCCCTTAATGAACCATCGTACCATTCCCAACCATACTTACCACTTTCCATCATTATTCCCCTCCATTTCATTATCTCTTGGGATTTTAGGGTGTATTGACCCAAGAAGGGGTTCTCCCTCATTCTATGGGAAGAAGGGGTTGAAGGCCCATAGGGGTTGATGTTGGGTAAAATATAAAATCCTTGTAATAAACCTTCCAGATGCCTCACCCAGGGATCACCCAAGAAAGCAATAAAACACTTATTTTTAAGTAAAGGGGACCCACAATATAATAAAGAATGCTTAAAAGGTTAGTTGAAGGATAGGAGGTCTCATCACGAGCCGACCTATCACATCCATGAATATATAGTGGTATGACATTGTCATCATCTGGTCATCAAACTAGGGCAGTGGCTCTCAGTGGCATGGTTGAGAGAAAGGGGGTCTCATCACGAGCCACCCTTCTCATTTCCACTAGGTGTTTGTGTGTGACATTGCCATCATATGGTCACCATGCCAGAGCAATTACCTTCAACCTCTCCTTATTCTATTATGAAAGAAAATACAAAGAAATAAAGATAAAAGGCAATTGATGGTGTTATCTCCTCAAATAAATCAATCAAGTTATTTCATTTTAGGTGATAGGATGTCTTTTAAAAATATGCATTTTTAATTTTTAAAGCTCATTTTTTAGAGTTGTATGCATGTAATAAAGTTAGAATAAACTTTTGTTTAGTTTTTATTTGATCTAATTCAAATCTTAGGTTTCGGTGGCTTAGGTGAACATCTCAATTGTTCATTAGCCACCGAAAGCCTTAGCTTTCGGCAGCTTAAACAAAGAAATTCAGGGTTATTTTAGCCACCGAAATCGCAGGAGCGGGGGAGGATTCAGCACGTCCTTTCACACGTTTAAACCATCGGGTTTGAAGTTTTATAATTGCAATTAGCCACCGAAAAGACAGGAGAACAAACCGTTCATGACCGGAAGTTGATCTTTGCATGATATAGTGAATCTTTTCGGATCGTTGTTTCATCAAACTACATGGTTACGTACCTTTCAGTCATCAACCATGATTGTTTCAAATCACAAGATTCTCTTTCGCATCCCTTGTAATCAGCGCCACGATATGATGCTCGCCTCATTTTTCTCATCCCTGTCACAGCCGAGTCGAATCTTCCTAAGTCTACGCTGTGTAATTTTCCCCCAAAATCCGATTTTTCAATCGCAGGTGTACAGGAGCATTGCGACAGATGAAAAAAGGAGGATCAACTCTAAGGAAAGATCTCGATGATATCAGTTACTTAGAATCGCACCCGGAGGTATGCCAACTTTTCGGGGACGCAGGTTGCTATAATTTTTGTAAACAATTACAGAGTTCTCACCAGCAGGTGGCATAAACCTTTGCCCTGAATTTCAATGGAAGGAAAGTAGTCATCGGTCGAGATGAATTCGAGGTGAATGAATCCCTCATAGTCGAGGTGGCAGAGCTTCCCAGGACTGGAGAAAAATGGTTTAAAACCACTATCACAAAGAATGTTGAATTCAGGTCTTACTTGAAACTAGAACGCAAGGATTTGATATGGAAGAAAGACATTCCCGTGTCTTTCCTTGAAGAGAAATGGAAACAATTACTAAAATCCATTATGGTCTATATACCATTTCAAACTCATGAATCATTTTATCGATAGAAACCCACTCAATCTACCCTATTTTCCCCACAGAAGCTTATCTAAGATGGCACATCGGGTCAAGGCCAAGCCCAATAAAGTTACAGGTAGACTATCCCACCATGGTCTAATTAAACTTTTGGTTTGTGAGTTGTTGCAGAGACGAGGCAAAGAGTGGAATTACTTATTGTTCTGAAATGATTTTCAGACTGATGTACAGCCAGAGGGTAAAAAGATTCCTCGTTCCAATAAGTCTTCTACTCCTAGAAGTGGAAAAAGGAGGAGGAGAGCTATCTCTCTAGCTCCAGTTAATCAACCCTCTCCTTCTTCTAATCTTAACAAAACTGAGAAGAAACTAAACTTCAACAGTGAAACAGATAAGGCCGAAGAAACCCCAGTGAACAAGAGCATTCTTAATCTTCCTTACACCGACTCGAAGGATGAAGAACATCAGACTGAAACAGGGCACGAAGATTTAGTTACCACAGGGCATGAAAATTCAGTTTATGTAGATGTTTTCATAGCAAGGTATGAAGACCTTCCATCACCTACACCTCAAGAAGAACAAGAACCACAAGTTGCAAATGCCTCATCTAGCAAAAGAGTGATAACAAATGGGCTTGGAAAAACTGCATCGACGACAAAGGTACCACACACCCTCTACAAAGGAACCCATGAATGAGACACTACGACCCCTCGTATGTCATAATCTCTATGCTCATTGAGTCTTGACCCAGACCACTTCATCCACTTTACATGGCTTAAAGAGGGATCTCTTGGAAACTCTCCTTGACCCAGGGAAAGATCTACCCAATAGGACACCTTGTTGACCCTCCAATACTCAAGTTTAACAAGTCGCATAGTGTCTTTGAGCAATTAATTGTTTGATATAGTGAGATTTGATACACATGCTTAGATGGCTTATTTATTGATTGGATTCACTTTCATGATGTTATGACTTGAGATCCTTGGAGGGTGTGCTCATTTGTCTTTGCAGGACCTAGTTGGTGGACAATTTTGGGAGAACAAGCCTAGCTTGGGCTTCCATGGGGATATAAGCCCACAGGTTGGATGTTAGGGGCTCGTATTCCGGATGAGAGAGATTAGACTTGGAAGGCCTTGATGATGACTTGGACGACATAGCCCAACCCTCACTTGTCAAACAATTTTCCTAGGAGGGGGAAAATGTCCTATTTTTGAGCTTGACATCATGCTTGGGGGGCTAGGGCATGGTGGTGAGGTGCCACTCTTTTGAAACATGGAAGTTTTGAGGAGAAGAGGGTCTCCACCATGATGATAGTGCTTGGATGCTTGACATGTGGCATTTGGAGGCCTACATATGCTTCTCCAACACCAATGACTTCCTCAAAGTGGAAAATCGTCCCCTAAAGGGGAGACGTCCTTCTAAAATTAGGGTTTTCTTATGTGCAAAAGTGAATTTTAAATGAATTACTTTGTAAAAGGGGAAAGATTAGGGTTGTTGACCCCTAATATTTTGTTTTACCCCTTAATTTGTGGACAAGTCACCTTGGTGACATTTGTATAAATAAGAGATCATAAGATCTCATTTTAACATAACTCTCCCTCATTGTGAGAGGAATTGGTCTGATTTTTTCAGCTATCTTGGCTCTTTTATCTCTTTTGCACTTGTTTATGGATATATTTATGAATGGTTGATGGAGGAGGTCTAGCGCTAGCTTTGGATGATGTTTTCTAGCTCTTATGGTGGATTATCTTGGCATTTATGTTGATCTTGGTATGGTATTTTTCTATTATACTATCATTTTTTCAAATCAATTATTGTTATGCTAGGAGATATGTGGGAAGTATAAGGGCATACACCCCCACCATAGCCTTCATCATTTATTGCTTCATCTCAGTGATTTCACTAATGTTTGCTAAGAGAAGTATAAGGGCATACACCCTCTTAGCTTAAACCCTAGCTAAAGAAAATTTCCTTGGGAAGTAAAATGGATTACACCCCCAAGGAGGTAGCTTCTATAGCTCTTGTTTATTTGACTCCATTAACACAATAGTAAATGCACTAGTCATACTTTTTTGCATTGAAGATATAAAATCATTGCCTTGGGAAACGTAATTTTTTATCTTTTGAAAGTTTTCTTGCTTGAAGTTGTTTTGCCTCATTGAGAGGAGTCTTCCCCCACTAGGGCATCCCCTCTCTTCCAATACTCTAATTGTTGTTACAAACTTTAACCTGCAACCATTAGGGCTGCATAACCCTAGCTACTAACACTCTCATAACTCCTAAACTGACCCTAGACTAACTCTCTAATTTTCCTCACTAACTCTACTAACTAGGGCACATCTTTTGGGATAGTTCTTGGAACTTTTGTGTGATTGATTTAGTTGTTGCATGCCATTGAATGCTACATCCATGAGGCTGTAATTTTTTGTAGAAAACACATGTCTACAACAACTATCTTTTCTTGCTTCTTAAGTGCCATTTTTTAGCCTATATTCATTGCTAATCTTGATGTTGATTTACTTAAGTATTTTAGATATTTGTATGTTGATTTGGATGTTTTATTTTCTTATATAAAGTTTCATCTATTGCTGCAAATTAGGGACAAAAATCTTAACTTGTTGATCCAACTAACATATATCATTGCAACGTGTCTTTTCTTGTGTCTCGGGCAGGTACAATCATCCAGAGAAGTACTATACTTGTGGGGAAACAATTACTTGACTTACAAGGCATATTTTACCACCTTTCATCCCACTTAGAATTGACCTCTAGGGGCTTCAGTTCCTCTTATCTCCATCTCCATCTCCATCCCCCTAGGGTGACCAGGATTACCTCCCTAGAGTGACCTAGTCACCCTTGAAGTGCGAGACCTACATCGAGGTGACATTGGGTGTAGGATTCCCAAGTTGTAGCACTTTCTTTGTGGTTGGGTTGGGATTTTCCCAACCTACAACTTACGCTATAACATTTTGGCATCATTGTCAGGGAAGATTTTGAATCTTCTCCATACCCTAACGACAATTTGGTAAGCTATCCCAAATCCTTTCCCTTAGCTTTCCTGATGACTCAACCTAAGGGACGATCCCTTTCCCTTTTCCTTGATGAGCTCACCTTGAAGTTCATCTGGAGACTCCACCTTCCACGAACCCACTTTTCCATTTTCCTCCTTTCATCCCTTGATGAGCCTTGAGCTCATCTGGCAACTCCATTGAAGTATTACCCTAAGTGATGGAACCATGGTCTCTAGGGACTTACCATGGGCATTCCATAATGTGTATCCTTCTCTTGATGTTCAAAATGTCCCTGGCTATCCAAATCATTATCCAACAGAATGGAAATAAAGTTGCCCCAAATTTGATGGTGATACAGCTCTAGAAGTCACCCATGTCATGAATTATATGAACTGTGCATCGAGTTTAAATGAGCTACATGAAGATGTGCTAATGAAAATTTTTGTGTCTTCACTGGAATCAAGTCAAAAGGATTGGATTGCACACTCATGTGATCCAAAGAGTATTCCTTCTTCTACGAAGCTCATTGAATAATTTCTCAGGTAATATTGGCCAACTACTCAAAGTTTGCAAGATGCTTTCCAATAGCTCAAACACACTCTTTATCGAGAAGGTTTTTCGATCGATGATGAGACCATATATGAACAAAATCCTAAAGAATATTTGGATGAGACATATGATGAAGATGAAGTAACTTCTCTCCCACTTGATGAGGACATCCAGACCTCTGCTCCTCCTACACATCAAGAAGAGAACATGATGAGTTATAATCCTTTTGAGAACTTTGATGATGCTTTGTTCCATGACTGTGGAAATGAAGAAAACTGCCAAAAGGATCTCAATGAAGTTTCTCTTGCAGAAGGCTTGAACGAGACATTGTCCTCTACTATCCCTTTCAAAGAAGATGAAGTTATCCAGTCTTGTGAAGAAGTAATGAACTTCTATGATGTAGATGAAATCATGGAACAACCCCCAAAATACAGTTGACGATCACATTAATGATTTCATATAGATTGGGAGATGTAGATGGGATTTGGGATGTTTCATTTTTTACGGAGATCATATCTATGACATTGAAGGAACTTCTCATATAAAGGATACGTAAATCATTTCTTCAGAGGATTCCTTTTTACATCCAAATGGTCCATATATGTGCCAACCCGATGTTATGGTTACATAGTTGTTCCATCCATTCGAGGAAAACTTGATGCAACGTTTTCAGGATGATTTTCAACCACCATACTTAGATTTTGATAGACACCGGGTCGTGGCCCACCTGTTGGATTACTGAGAGGGGGGGTGAATCAGTAACAGAGCAATTTAATCCCTTTTAACCATATAATCCAAGTGTTATATCAATGAAGCATTATCGTCCAATAACTGCAGAGTAAATAAGCAATGAACAAATGAACAATCATACACAATACACCAGTGTTTTACGTGGAAACCCAAATCGGGAGATAACCACGTAATGCTTTTTCTTATATGTATTGAAGAATTGCATTCATTGGAAGCACCAACTTCCTTTGTTTTCCAACAGCAACTGGGAGGAGGCTCCAACCCCCTAGTTTCTCAGGCTACAACCTGAGGGAAGCTCCAACTCCCCAATTCCCTGGCTACAACCAGAAGGAGGCTACAACCCCCTATGTTCTCCGTCTACAACTAGAAAGTGGCTACAACCACCTATCCTTGCCCCATCCTGCCACCCAAAAGTAGAAGCGGAATGATGAAACCACTGTCACACTATCACTGTGAGATATACCGCTATAAACCTGTACCAATAAATCTGAACCATGCATCAACCTGTACCTCAACCTGTACCATAAACAAGTGCATCAACCATGCACCAACCTGTAATCAACATGTACCATAAACAAGTGCATAAACCATGCATCAAACTGTACCTCAACCTGTAATCAACCTGTACCTTAAACAAGTGCATCAACTATGCACCAACCTGTAATCAACATGTACCATAAACAAGTGCATCAACCATGCACCAACCTGTAATCAACCTATACCATAAATAAGTGCATCCAACCATGTACGAAGTATGTACCAATCATGTGTCAACTACTCATCAATATGTACCAACATCATTAACTATACACCTCATGTATGTGTGCCAACTCATCAACAATTTGTCTCAACCATGTACTCAACATGTACCACAACCAAAAGCCCTCATCAATTTCATCATCCAAAAATGATTTGTTGCTATGTAATAGACCTGGTGTATATGATCACATTCCTGCAAACCTTCCTTAACTTTAAAAACAAGAGACTAGCATTTTCATCAAACTTTTCTTTAGTCTCACATGCCTAGTTTTGGATTAGTCAACAACCCTAACTTGAAGTAATCATAACTTTGAAACTCTAATGTATAAAGATATGAAACTGATATAAAATGTTATTCAGTGTGTTTTATGCAATTCCTCCAAGTGTCACTTCTTGGAACCTCTCAGAAAAGGAGTTATAGCAAAAATGACATACCTTGCTGAATTATGGCTTATTCTAGAGAGCGACATTGTAGAGCGTGCCCCACACAAAATATTTGATGAATTGATCTCAAACTATTAAAAAACATACAACATACTGTACCCTAACCAACACATTTGGTCTCACTGAATTTGGATCTGTTATGAAGAAGTTATGACGTTTTTACCCAAAACACCTGATTTTGACTAGTTTCAGGACTGGCCACAAACCCTATTTTCCACGGAGTGTAACTCCCAAAATACAACGACCCACAAGTTGAATTGTTTACCACAGATACTTGGATATGTTCTCTCACTTGCATAGAAATTTCAGGATCTGAATCATTATAGAAAAAAATTATATCGAAAATGGTGAGATGACCTGTAAATAACATACCTTAGAAAACACCATCAAAAGAATTTATCCTTCCTTGCATTTCGGCCTTCTTTTCTTCACTTTCCTCATAATTTCGGCTTAGATATCATTTGGTTACCTCAGACACCTATA